>VSDK01019125.1:352457-436205 GCA_009767595.1 Symbiodinium kawagutii | reverse complement strand
TAATATTTAAAATATAATATATAAAATATTTAATATATATAATTAATAATATAATTTTTTAAAATTTTTAAAATAAATTAAATAAATTTAATACATATTTTTTTAAAAAAAATTTAAACCGACGGTAAAATCCAGGATCCATATTAATATTTATATTTTAAATATATTTTCCAACTATTATGATATATGGTAGTTTTTTCATAATTAAAATATGGGTGTTGCCCAAAATTCTTTGTTCCGGGAATGCCCATTTTAGTGAGAAAAAAATTTTTAGCGAAATTTTAGCGAATTCTATATTTAATTTTCGCGGGCCCAAAAAGCTCTTTGTTTTGGATGGTGTAAATATGTGTAAGTAAGGATTTCAAAATATCTGGCTATCGTGGAGACGGGACACGAGCCCCCTGTCCTTGAGTCTTTGCTCACCTTTTCTTCACACATCTCATCTGTCCATCTCAGGATCTCCCCAAACAGTCTTCAATATAAGATCTGGCCAACATGACCATCTCATCTAGGAGGGAGGGCTCTTCACAAAGAACCTGATCTTTCGCGATGATTTTCGCGAAACTTTAGCGAAACTTTCGCGAAATGACTCTGATCTTTCAGGACCTGATGAACTTCATGTTTTGTTTTCTTCCGTCATGGGCTGTGAGAACAGTACAAAATGAACTTTCGCAAAAACTTTCGCGAGAAAAAAATTTTCTTTAGCGAATTCGAGAAAAAACTTTAGCGAACCGTTGATTCATAAGATCAAAGGTCATGGCAAACTAAAGTCCTTACAAGGACCTTTTGTACAACTCCCATATAAACATATATATTTAATATGATAGAAAAATTGTCAGCCCCGGGGGGCTATCCCTTTACCTTGTTATACCTCGTATTTTACCGGCGCATGCCGAAGTCGTCAGCACGAGCCATAGCGGTGTGACCTCAACGAGGGGCCGATGGCGATTTGAAATGATAATTTGTCGGATATATGCTGGTTGGTGGTTTCAACCCCTATTTAAAAGTATTTTTGTCAACCAGAAATTATGAATAAGGAAAATAAAAACATGTTTCAACCCCCCAACAATGTCATTACACGGTAGCCTATGATGTTTCATTACATGTTAATGTCGGATACCCAATCAGGATTGGTCCTTACATTCCACCGTGGTAAGTCAATATGTTCTGTGGCTGTAGTTCGAAGTCCAGCTACTGAGGTCCAGGGGGAGGGGAACCAAAGCTAGGAGACAAAAAGTGGAAAGCTCGGATAGGGAAAGTTTCATGCATGGTTTTTTTCAATGGTTTGCGGTTGTGGGGGTCTGCACGCACGTGAAAGCACAGCCGTAGATGGCAAGAACCCCTCAGATGTTTGAAAGGCAAGCAGCAAAGCGCAGCAAGAGTGGCTGGTAGACTTTGGGTTGGGAGTTGCCCATGAGCTATCTTGGAAAAGCAACGGACAGTTTCACAGAAAGTAAAAAAAACAAAGGAGCAAAAAGTGCCCCAACTGAACAGAATTCAGTCGGGGCACTCTGTGAACAAGAGGAAGCGAAAAAAGAAGAGGGTATGAATAAGCGATGCTGGGGGCGTGCACAATGGCGTGCAGGAGGCAAGGGCATAAACGTACGCGGGAGGACGCTGGAAAGAGGAGGGGGGGCTTCGCCATGAAACTTCATTGAATTCGTCTTTTCCCTGCCCCTTCAATACCTTGCTAAGGCAAGAGGGACTCAACTAGCCGACGCTAGCTTTCGTGACAAGCATTGAAACTGCTGACCCCCTACCGATGGCCATTAGTGACAATTAGTTCACCTACCACCATTGAAAGTGATAGAATGGTTCACCAGATCTTACACAAATTTCTGTGTACTCATGGGGGCTCAGCTCATGTCATTCGATCAAAGTCGTACATAAATCCTGCCCCACGCAAAATTATGATCCCAGCCATTCCAAAGGAATTTCTTCCATACAAGTTTGCGGTAATGTGCAGATTGCTACAAGCAGCAGCAGCAGCAAGCAAGCAGCAGAAAAAGCTGAAAATAGTCTTCGCACAGCAAGTAGCAAGCACGATGTCGGCAAGTTTGGGGGCAGCAAGTCAGTCAAGGGCAGGCATGCAGCATGTAGCAAATAATTAGCAAGCATCGATCCTTTTAGAGCTTAGCATCTTTTGAAGCTTTAACCAGGGTATCCAACTTCAATCTCTCGAACAGGCATAGCGCTTCTTCTCAAGCGCCAGCGGTTTGCAATGTCCAGATGTGCACATCTCGAGAAATCCAGTTCCCAAAAAAAAGTGCCAAGATGATCCAAGATGTGCCGATTCGGCGGAAAACCTGGCCACTGGTCACCCCCGCCCTGGGCACAGCGACTCAGCGTTGTTGTTCACCCTTCTTCGTGCGCTGCATGTGGTTTGCCACACCCCGGACCTGAGGCCCAACAGGACCACGATGCGGTGGGAGCTGGGCAAGCCAAATCTACCATGGCTATATGCACTTTTAGATGAAACTTCAATATGTATATTACAATGTATATATATATATATATATATATAAATATGTTGCTTTTTTATCATTTTCTTTTTCACTTCAATCGATCCGTTTATGCAGTGATTTTCGTGCACTTCATCGGATTCATCCGTGGATAAATCACTGAATCTCGTTCCATTTGTCCGCCAGTTTTCATGCACTTTCCATTCGTCTCCGCCAGCCAACCATTGTCTACCATCCACCAGGGAAAATCAACATTATATGTAGTCAACATCATCAACCATCACTCATCTTCATCATCACGCTTGCAATCGCGATCAGCATAACCATCAAGTCACCATAACATCACCTTCACATCATCACCTTCCATCATCAAATCAAGCATCACATCATCACCTTCCACCCACCCTGATCCTCACCTCACCCCTCACCTCACCCCCTCACCCTGGTCCCATCACCTTCCATGGTCCCACCTGGTCCCACCTGGTCCCATCCGCGGCGAGCCGAGCCCCCCACGGACTTGGGATCACTGCTGGCGGCCTCTGACAGCTTCGCCGCGTCCTCCAGCGCGGGCTCCTTCCTAGGCGCGGATCAATGGTGACCTGGTTGAGATATCTATATTTAGTACTTACTTGAGATATGTATACTTAGTGTACTTGAGATCTCTATAGTTAGTATTAGTTCGTGTCCTTACTCAGAGTTACTCTCTCTCTCTCTCGTCATAGTTGTAGTTACTCATATCTATAGTCATAGTACTCATAGTGATCGTATGTAATAGTGCTAGTGGTGGTAGTAAAAATAGTAATACTAGTATGAGTTGTGTTTTCATATTGTGGGTATAATGTGATAATATCTGTTTGGGATATAAGCGCAACATGAGATGTACATGAAATGCGCATAGGACCACGACATGATATCAATGCATGCAATCCCTCTAAGTTCCCAAATCATCTACGCAAAAAGGTTGGGATCCAAGTTGTGCTTGGCATTTTATTTTGCAATCAGGCAACTATAATTGCTCATTCCGGAACGTCCCGTAATCATCACTGGTGAAACATGAGAATTGATCCGCTGCAGCTGCGACCACCTGATTCCTAGGATTCACACCGGCATTCTGCAATTGCAACGTCCATTGTGAGGGCTGGTACGGTACACAATTTCTTGAGCAGCAAATAACCTGGTATCCATCCCCCAAAGCTGTGAGGTCTATCCCTTTGATTGTGCCATTGTTGCTGTGATTTCGTTTGCCCAGCTCTTCACCCAGCTAAGTGGAGCACGACGTCCGCACAGGGCCGCGAATACACATGGTACCTGGGGCCACGGAGGCATGTGCAGAACGGTCCCGGACGCAGCTTCGAGGCTGCACTGTGGAATTCTAAGTGACCGCCCAGAGGAGAGGAATGTTTCCAACAACATTTGCCAGTATTCACTATCAACCAAAATCAACCAAAGATGACTTATCAACTCATCATCAGCCAACCATGAACCATCAACCCTTGATGAACCAATGAACCATCAACCATTGATCAACCAAAATTTTCCATGGTATTTTCTAGGGATCACCACCATAAACCACAAAGCTCAGCATCGATTGGAAGCAAGGGTTTCCTACGTCGATTTCCCTCCAGGAAATCTCCCTGTTTAAGTGTTCCATCAAACTATGGTTCAGATTCGCCATTTGACTCTACTCATGCAGCCTAGTAGTTTCCCTAGTCAACTTCACCAACATAGCTAAGTACGCTTAAACTTAGGATATCAACCGAGCTACCATAGTTACTGTAACCCTTGTTATGATCATAACCAACCTAGTCCATTCAAATTATTAAGCTCGGAAAATATCATCACTACCCCGGACCTTCCACGCTTCACCAACTTCGGGGCCCAGGTATCTAAGCCCCAGACGCGGACGACCCACATGGTTCACGGGCTCACGGCCACCCTGGCGGCCAGGCACTGAGGTGGCCGCACTGATGGGGTCAAGATGGTTGGGCTAAGTCTGTGCTTGGTGGCACCTCCATGGTCGCTGGGAGGTTCAAACGCACCAGATTTTTGATGGTCGTTTTTGCCATTTTTTGCCACCCTTCTCGATTCTTCTCGATTCTTGTTCCGCTCCGCTTCCTGCTGCATGACTTGCCGTCCCCGCCTGCGGCACAAAAATCTCCGCTTGATAGGTGAGATCTCCGTTGCTTCCCGCTGGGCCCTTGCGAACCTTGGGAGCGCCAAAAATGGCGGTTGCTGGACTGTCTGCCACGGGAAATGCAGCTGGTGGAGGGTTGGAAAATCGTGCTGGAAGAAAAATGCTTACTTAATAAGTTGGTTTATAAGCTGGTGAATGGTGGTTCATATGGCAGATAACTGGCTTATATAACTTATTCGGAACTGGTTCATAGCTAGTTGGTGACGATTGATACTGGTGAAATGATGGTTCTTGGTAGTTCGTGACAATTAATCACGGCAAAGTTAAAAGTGAGCAATGAAGGTCATGACCGTTGATGATTGAAATCTTGAGAAGCCGGTCTTGGTTTTTGGTTCTGGACTGGACGTTGCGCGTCACTGTCGAAATCCAAGTCCAAGTGTAGAATCACAAGCAGAAGGAGCAGCAGCATGTACATTTGCGTATGCATATCCATTGATCAGCATGTCATGTAATTGAATGTCATGCAAATGTGCCAAGTAAACATGCAGCGGCTTCTCAAGTCATGGGGGTACCCCCAGTTGTCATCCAGCGCATTAACTATAGGAAATAGACCAACCATAGCTTTAGGGGTTCCCTATGGCTTGAGAAAACGCCATATACTTGGTATATCCCCTACTATTGTTTCTCATGATAGCCCATATTTAAGCATAAACCATTGCTTAACCCCTGTGATTCCGTGTGGTTCCCTCTTTAAGAAAGCACCATATACTGGTTGCTTATCCGTTGTTGTGAGTTCTTATCCTCTATTCACTACTAAAATCCATTTCAACTTCTGATGATTAACCATTGTCATTGGTTATAACCCCTATAAACCCCTTGTAAAACCACCTATTCTTGAGAAACCGCCATGCACCTATCACGAAACAAACCTTCCCTTGTAGCCACAACTGGCCATTTCCATCCACCTGGCCGCCCTAGGGTCAGAGCTATGGCCACATTGGTCTCCACATCTCCCTGCGCGGAAAGCATGGGCACAACATGGCTACAACCGTCCTGGAGTGGACCATGAAGAATGATAGTGAAGAGTGGTTTATCGATGTTCATGGTGGTGAATTATGTTGATAAGCATGTGGTGATGCTCAACTGGGGTTTGACAAGG
Organism: Symbiodinium kawagutii; assembly: GCA_009767595.1. Lineage (NCBI taxonomy): Eukaryota > Dinophyceae > Suessiales > Symbiodiniaceae > Symbiodinium > Symbiodinium kawagutii. The sequence continues at coordinate 430,450 of VSDK01019125.1, read as the reverse complement.
GCACCTAGGATTGACTATGGTAGATGAATGGTCTAATGATTATAAGCATGCTGGAGCTGCCTTCAGTCATTGGATTATCCATGCAGTCCGGAGCTGCTATAAGTTCTGTCAGTTGTTCTGCGGCACCTTCGGCTGCTCACAAGCAGTTCTAACCGCGTAAACTGTAGCTATCATTAGTCTTCAGTAATCATTGCAGTCTTGGCATTTGGCCCTTCAAAGCATCCAACTATTCAACTGCAAATGCTGGGCCAGTACTGGTTCAAGTCCACTTGCTTATGAAACTTATGATGGTCACCTATCATCATTCGACAACATTGTCTGATCATGAACGGGCTATGATTCCATAATATGCTGATTAATGACAACCCAGATGCTGCATGTACATTTGCCTTCAGTGGGGTCATTTTTGAGGCAAATGTGGGCAAATATACCACATATGGAGCATCTGGGTAATGATTAATGAACAGCATAAGCATTGATAACCTGTTGTCAAAATGAGTGATTCAACTGATTGATGAGAAACGTTAGTTGAAACATTATTTTTACCAGCCATGAACGACGCTCAAGGTCACTATACATCGTAAAAGAGCTATCTTTCTTAATCCATCAAATGTATTCAAATGTTGCTCCTGAAAGCATCTATTGCACCACTTCACGGCTTCTCTTGGCTATCACTATCCCTAGTTCACCTGATCAATTCAGCTAGTCCATTCTACTAGTGGCCAATTCGACTAGTCAATTCTACTATCCCCAATTCGTCAATTCGAATTCCTATTCGTCAATTGAATAGTGGTCAATTCAAGTTCATCGACTATTGATCCGTACTCGAATTCTCGGATCACTATCCAACTCGTCAACTGCCCGTGGTCAAGATCTGCCACTGGATCACTAGACAAATTCGGAACCGCAGCTGATCCTCTTGTGATCAGATCCCAGGCTCCCCGGCATTGTCCCCGTGCTCCAGAACCCTCGCCTCGGCACCGTGGCATCCCCACACGGTGCCCTGTAACTGCCAAGATACCGTGTGCCCAGTACATGGTGAACATTTGGGAGAAGAAAAAGGGAACAAACACACACACACACACATCTATCTATCTACCTTACGACTACGCGGAACACCTGGGCTTTTGCCTCTAGGTATTCCCATCAGTGAAAAGTTGTTCAAATGAGTTGTGACAAACAATGATAGCAATACGGTTTCAGGGTTTTGGATTCAAAATTTTAGGGTGAAAGGTTTCTCCATTCTAGGGTGTAGGGTTTCATTTCAAAGGTTTGACAGAAATTGGCCTGCGCAGGATTTTGAGCATCTGCAAAGACTAACTTCTGGACAACTCTTGTGCTCGGGGCAAAGCCCTAGCGCCCTCCAAAAGGACATATCTGGTGTGCTAACAATAGAACTGTTCACACATCATATAACCATCATTTAGCCAGTATCAACTGGCTGCTGACCATTGTACAACCATCATATGATGGCTTCTGTCAGTGAGACTACAGCACGATCAATAAGGTCAACTCCGGTCAACCAATAAATCCCGATAATTCAGCATGATGTTTAACCATTGGGAGCATTCGCAACCACAATTGAATGACCTCGCAAAACTATTATATAGCCATTCTCAACCACTGTCATAGGCCACTATCAACCACTATCATCATCCAGAATAGAACCATGGTTAGCCATCACTTGCCATAAGTCAATCCGTACAACCACCAATTACCATCAAACAACCATGAGTCATGATCTCACCGTGAATTTATTCACCACTGCTCGACAATCGCCCAACCAGCATTTCAACCATCAACTATACATTTCTAAACTAACCCGGCAATGGAAAACCCACTATTGACAACTGGTTTCTCAGGAATGTCCTTTAAAAAAGCAGTATGATTTTCCTTTCCCAAATGGTTCACCTGCAATTTCAAGTTATCACTTTTTCCAAGTTTACCAGCTTTACCAGGTTCGTAAATTTTCCCAAGGCTACCAATTTAGTTTAGCAATCGTTAACCATCCACCAGCCATCACCATCTGGTGATTAACCAGTTTCAATCATCACTCAACCAGCAATCCAGGGTTTCCAGCCATTGATTGCCAATGTCATCGTATATGTCATCCATGTTAGTTTAACCATCAACTAACCATTGGTTAACCCTTACTTCACCATTCCATTCGCCACTATCAACCACTATTTTCAGCCCTTCTAGATCACTTAGCCACTACCTAACCCAACAAAACTCAACCAACCAAACGTGAATTTCCAGGATTAGTTTACCATCATCTTGACTTAAATCCATGGTTTCACCATGGTTTCACCATGTTTCACCCATCCACCCTGGAGCTACCACGCCTTTCCCATCCTTTTCCCATGCTTCCAACCTCCTTGGTTTTCCTGAACATCCCTGGAGGCTCCTGGCCTCCTGGCGCAGCTCCGCCCGCCACGACGTCCAAGTCACCGGCGATCCGCTGTACGTCCGCGGCGGCTTGGCCTCCGCCGCCTTCTTCTCCGCCGCCGCGGCCTGGCGGTTGCCGGTGGAAAGCGCTCCGGGGGTTCAGAGTGGGGACACAAAAATGGGGAAGAAAAAATGGTGAAGCAGCATGAAGCAGCGGCTTAGAAAAATGTTCTGAATCTATTTTAGCCACTGTTCATGAGTGGTTCATTGGTTGCAGAAATGTGGTAACGGTCCATGCATCTTCAGGGCTCCTCGGCGCTCCACCGTGGCGCCTCGCGGGATTTGAGCTTCGCCACGGGCGACGCCCGTCGTTTGGAGCGGCTCTTGGAGACCCGTCGTTTGGGCGACTCGCGGCGGCTACGCTCTCTCCGGGGTGACCTGCCGGGGCACCGTCGGGGGCCAACCGTGGTGGATCTATGGAGGTGGTGAGCTGTAGCTGGGGGTTCATGGTGGATCTATGGGGGGGCAAACCCTGAAGGATCTATGGGGTGATGGTAAATGATGGGAAATCATGGTGGATCCCAGTTTTTCATGATGAGAAATGGTTATAAGCTGGCTATAGTGGGGGATAATGATTGTTGGTAGTGGATGATCATGGTCATGATGGTTTGATTTACACTGGATGATCACGGTTGATCAGGTGGTCAATGTAGCTAATAATCATTGAGAAGTTGGTTATTCACTCATGGTCAATGCTGGCAACAACGATCTTGGATTGCCAAGCATGTCATATCATCGTTTCAATGTCCTCACTGTGGTTCTTCCATGGCGGATCATGGCGGCTATTTCACCACCTTCCAGCCGTAGAGTGTCATCCCCGATCAGTCAAACCGTTTCTCAAACAGCCACTCTTTGCTAAGATCTGATCGACTAGCTTCTGACACCAAGGAACTACAACCATTAATCAGTGCATTAACCACCGTGATAATCATGTGTCTTTTGTGTCTAAGACATAGTTACCCAGTTCACCAGTTTACTGCAAAAAACACTATGGACGAGTGAAGCTGTAAGTATTTGCCAGCAGTAAGCGCCCACCATCCACCATTACCTAACTATCAATATAGTCAACCACCAACTTTTTGTGAGGCTTCCACATTGGCTTTGCCCTAGCATACATATACCAACTGCTTTGCGTGAACAGGGGTGTTGCTTGGAAGGGGCGACGGGTCACTTTCGAGAAGTTAAACGCAATTGGATGGTGTCCAAGGGCTGCCTACTCTAGATCTAGGGCAGGCTGAATGAACCGCCATCAATCATCAAGTGCCCATCATTAACAAAAAAAAGTTTAACCAACTCATGCACCACAAACAATTACTTGTCAACGATTCTTCCCCATGATGAACCGACTTATCACTTATCAACCTTGATCATCCATTACAAACAATCATAAACCACCATGATGAAGTCCAGATTACAAATCTCAATGGCAACGAACCACCAGAATTCAACCCAGAGCCGACGTCCAATAAGACACGGCGCCTGGAAATCGCACTGTCTCGCTTTCGACCTCGAGATTCGGTGCCCAGGGAGAGTTCGGTGATGAGTTTGCAGCACGCGGTGATGAAACTCGTGGTGAGAATTAATGGTTCATCGAGGGTTGGCAAAATCTCTCATGGAGTGGCTGATCTTCTCCCTTTTCAACACCAGAAATTTGGAGACAGCTGGTCATCACTTCACTAAATGCTTAGTGGTTGAATCACGTTGTCAATCACTGCTGGCAAAGGCACGGTCACTTGGCAGTTGATCGCAGTATGGTGGTCACGGTATGGTTGATAGAAAGAAAATAGCTGTGCTTGAACTATAGTTGACAGTGAATAGATGGCTGGACTACGGTATAACTCGTGAAAGTAGTTGAACACAACTTTGGTTAAACATTGCGTTTTTGCCAGAGATGAAGACAAAATACATATCTTTGATAAATCATATAGGTGCAGTGCTTGTGCAAACCATTCCGTTAACAACACGATGACTGCATCGATTGACAATCGTCAATTGCTTCCGCTCAGTGCTTTTGCTCCGTTGGCAAATGACAGTCAAAAGTTTCAAGAGCTGGTTCACCTTGCATCGGGCGGTGGTCACCAATGGTAATATCTGGAGAAAAAAACATGCTTGACTATATAGAGTACTGCTGATGTAATAATGGTTGATTAAAATTAAAATGGTAAATCACGCATTGACCCGTTTAGTCATGAGCAATACGTGCTTACAGTGACAGTTGTTCCACTAATCTGCTTAATCGACCTTGGTGCCTGACCGCTCAATGGTTAAATCTACGGTTGATCTTGAAAGACCACGGTTGACCAACAACGTTTGATCAACAACGGTTGAGTAATATTGCGTGATCAACAGTGGCTGCCTCATGATGAGCAATCCTTGCTACATTATCAATCAATCTAAATGGGCAAACTGTCAACGATGAAATGCCTACATTCTTAATCAAATGGTTTTTGGCATGCCATGGCTTTTTTTGGGCTTGTCCAAAAATAGTGGTACCTATACTGATTCAAACATGACATTACTAATAGGAAACCCATCAGTTTCGGGACAAACCCATGTGCATAGTATGCATAGTTTGTTTACAACCCTAGCTGGTGGTACCACTCTGCAGCATCTACCATAAAACTGTCTTGGGGCTCCGGATCTTGAGAATTGCCCATTTGCATTATTTATATAACCATCGTCAACCAGCTTTTGACAATCATTTAACCATTGAAAAACCTCAGGGTTAATGCTTAATGACCTATTAGACACTACCGGTTAGAGATGCTCCTTTTCTTACACAGGCGCTGGCAGTGGAACTGGGCAAGCCGAGCACCACAGGCTCAAACGGCGCACCTGGTTTGCCTCGGTGCACAGCATCATGGCGTTGCAGCCATTGGCAAAACCCACCACCAGCTGCATGGGGTTGGCTTCGGCCTCTTCTGACGGCATATGGAAGTCTTGTTTGGCTTGAGCGATTTCTGCAAAAAAGGGGAGGACATGCTGAACTCCTTCATGCCCCAAGTAATTCTGTTCCAGCTCTGGGGCCAAGCTGCAGACTTGAACGCGCACATCTTCATCAAAGAACTTGGTGATGTACTCAGCTGTTTCCTGGTCACTCAACGGCTTGTCAAAGGTTTCTTCCAAAGTCCGGTGCTTTCTCATCAAAAACCAATTCATTTCCTCCCACAGCAAGCGCAAGGTCTGTCGCGAGCCCCTGGCCCTCACACGTCGGAAGGACTCCTGATGATACTCCGCAATCTTTGGCCGAGCACCGAACTGCTTCGAGAGCTCGCTCAGACGTTCCTCCGTGGGCCCTGCGCGTTGAACCACCGCCAGGTCACTGTCATCCCAAGATGAATCGAAGATGGCTCCAACAGTCTTGGTCGCACCTCTTGCAACCATCACCGCATCACAGCCTGTCTCACAAATCATGCGGGCAGCATCTTTGCGGCTTAACACATCACCATTGCCAATGATGGCCAAACGATGCCCTGCCAGCTCCTTTGCTTTTCGAATGTGCTCCCATCGTGCTGGATTCTTTGACTCGTCTCTGGCATGACGTGGGTGCAAACAAACATAATCCAAGCGCCCTTTGGCGCTTTGAATGGCTCTGAGATAGACTTCTCGTTCTTCTTCCTCCTCGTTTAGGCCTAAGCGCATCTTGGCACCAATAGCACCGACTGGTAGAACATTTTGCTTAGCCCGCCACTCAGCCAAGGTGTCAAACAGAAGTCGCAAGACTTGCGGGCGACCGAGCATAGCAGGGCCCATCCCATTATTGATGATGTGGGGTGATGGGCAACCGAAGTTGAGGTCTATTCCATGGATGCCGCGGGCCCAAAAATCTTTATCGCTCTGAGCGCGTTCCTCCAACAGTTGCAACGCCTTCTTCAACTCTGAAGGACCGCTGACCATGAGTTGAACCCCTGTAGGCGTGGACGGGTCGAAAGTATCAAGGCGGCTCGTGGTGGACTTGTTTCGCTTCAAGAGGGACGCTGCTCTCACCATCTCCGTCCAAGTGAAGCTCGCACCCAACTCAAAGCACAGGCGGCGAAAGGCGCAGTCAGTGACTTGTTCCATGGGCGCCAGAACCATTCGGCCGCGAAGCTTCCAACCACCCAGCTGCCATACTTCATCAAGGGTTGAACTCCCGGAAGCTTTGACTTGCAAGCGGTTCCTGCGACGCCTCGCCCACACGCCCAAGGCGCAAAGCCCAACTTCAAAAGTTGCTGGCTTTCGGATCCAAAAACCTCTGAACTGCTTGGAATCTCTTTGCTTTGGCCCAAGGCTTTCTATCGAAGCCACTGGATACCTACTGGGAACCGCAGGCGCGAGCAGCATCCTGACATGGCAACCCAGTGAGGAGCTTTCTGTTTGAAAAGCTAAGGGGAAGCGGAAAAGCCCACTGGTTGATAGCGATATGACACATAGTCATGGCTTGTTGATGCTGGTTGGTTTATCACCCAGCGCTCGATTTGCCTCTTAACAACAGCTGATGATGGTTGATAATGCTTAAGTAATGACATGTATCAAATTTGTTAGCGATTCAATAGATGGTCAAGGCGATATTGATTTATACTTCATCCCAACGCCACATCACGATTTCCGGAAACACCAATGCCACATCGCTTTCAGCAACATGCAACTGTCCCAGGTGAGAGGTGTTCATTGCGGAGAAACAGGAGGCGATTTTGCCCGGAAAGCATTGCCGCCCAACAAGCCCCGACCATTGTGGGCCACTAAAATCTTACCCTTATTAGCTGCTTGTTCACCATTCTTTTCCATGATCTTATGGTGGTTAATCATTCTTAACCCATTATTATCTGGATATTAACCATTCTCAACCAATATAAGATGCTTGTGGGCCATTGTTCAGGTTTGTTAACTGTCAACTATTCATGGTGAATCACTTGACCATTATCAAGGGAGATCTATGTGGGTGTGGGTCATTACCAAAAGTCCCAAAAAGGGTCCAAAAGTTGTGATGATAAACCCTCCGCTTTTGATGGTGAATCGCTAGTATTGAACTGATTTGAACTGGCTAAACTGATGGTGAAGAAGTATCCGCTAGATCTACCTACCACATTTGTGCTAATTATGTTTGGTTTGAACCCCGGTCAGTTATTTAACCATCACTAGCCCTCACAAAACATCACAAAACCATTGTAGCTAAATATGCTATTGACAGTTGCTGAATATTGATCCCACTTAGCCCAACCATCATTAACATATTATTCCAGATGCTCCGTCCATGGCACATTTACCTGCATAATCGGGTCACTTTATAGCTAACAAATGCTGGAAAACCATGCCACACATGTAGCATCTGGGCATATTTACCCTACCCTTCCAGTTACCAATATCATAGGGTAGAATAGGTAACCATCCTACTTCTGGTTCCCTGGTTACCTGCTTTTATTAGAGGTACTGGGAAGGGTAGGGTAGCCACGGTTCACCTGCTGGATACGCCGGCAACGCCTCTTTTGCTTTGCTCAGCTGTACCCCGTTGCGCAACTCGCAGCATCACAGATGTGCACCAAGAGCTCCTGCGCCCTGCGAACTTCCGCAAGTTTGGCCTGCCAGCAGCATTCACGAGTTATAACTTATAACTCATCCGCAGGGTTGGTTGAAAATCAAACCTAACCATCTCTCGTAACGAAGTTAACCAGTTGGTTGAACATATCTAGCTGGTTAACATGAACCAACTGGTTAAACATAATTAGGTTCACTAGTTGCTTACATCATCTCTACGTCGAGGTGGAAAACAAACCCACACCTTTTCTAGAGTCAACTCGATAATATCATCCCTATGTATGGCTTTAAAAAAAATCTATGTAACCACAAACCAGGAGGAGATTGATATCTTCCAAATATGCTTGGAAAAATTGATCGGGAGCCCCTCTACTTGATTGGCACTTTCCAGCATTCAATGAATCCCTTGCAAATGAACATTTTGGTTGCTTAGCCGGAGCCGATGCCCAGGTAGACAGCAGGGTTCTCTCCAAAACAAATGGCAGCCCCCAAACAAACCCGGGCCGTTTGATCCTGAACAATCTGAACATTATCGCTAATCAGCTGGAATCAGCTGTTTCATTTATATATGTGCGACCGACATGCAAAATTTCACTGCTCGCATTCATACCCAGAAAAATTGTGCAATGGACGAACTGTAAATATTTTGGTTGCTTTTGTTGGTCAACAACATTGTCAGTGACGGTCCATAGTGGACCAATCCTGCTGCCATTCTAGGGCAGCCATCAACTCAAGCCAGCACTGACTGAGCGCATTCGAAAATATGGAACCGTGGTCCTACGAGGCCAGTTGCTTATTTGGGTGCTGAACGAATACTTACTGCTACATTCATTTGGCTGCGATACTGACCGCTAGCACTCACTTGGCTGCTACACTACTTGCCTGGCTGCTTTACTTACTGCTGAATATACTTGACTGCTATTAGTGCTATACTTCCCTGGCTGTAATATTTACTTGTACGCTTGCCTGAGTGCTTACACTTGCCCAAAAGAAAGCTGATACTTCTTAGCTTTCGATAACACCCGGCCACCATCGACGATCCAAGTTTTGGGCGACCAGGTGTAATCAACCATCATTGAACTTCAACCATCATCCACCATCAACAATCGTCATGAACCACACGGAAGAACACTGTTTCTTCCAAACAGTAGCAGTCGCCATCATTAACCATCACCATAACCAGCACTAAGTCACCAAGTCTACCAACCAACCAACTACCACCAACCAACCAACCACTCCCCCGTTGGCCGCACCCAACCGTGCCCCTGCCACGGCCCCCCGGTGTCGCCGTCGGCACCTCGCAGCTCTGGCGCTTCAGCCGCAGCTCCTCGGGCTCCGCGAAGAGCTCGGCGAAGAGCTCCCCGTGGTACAGCGCCTCAGCGCTGTGGCTCCCCAGGGCGGCCCCTGGAAGTGGAAGGTGGGGAAGGATGGGGAAGGTCCGTCGTTGTTGGGTGCCTCGACATGTTTTCGCGCATGGTTTTCAAGGTGACTTGAAATTTTGTGGATCGATCTAGGTTGATCTATAGATTGTAAATACAGTGCTGGATTTAACGTTTGTCAAAGAAGTGGAGGGCTGATATCAAACTTTGTATCTTTGTTGGTCAATATGGCTACGGTGATGCCATAGTAGCCGACTCCCACTAGCTACACTAAGCTGTGTTGAAGGTTTTTGCGCCCATGCAACTGCTAAGTGTGGTGGCCATTCAGCATTAAGCTCTTAGATGCTGCTGGTGAATAATGACCAACTTTGATCGGCCTTGATCATGTTTAATGATGGGTCATCCCCGCATGATCAATCATTTTGTGGCTGCCATCCCCATTAGAAATCCATACGAATATACAAACATATTGGTGACCGGTAGTCATCCCTAGGTACTCCATCTATGGTATATTGCCACCGTTGACCTATAAAATGACCAAACATCGAGCATCCAGGATTGTGATAAACTGCTACCAACCAACCGATCAACTGTGAATGAACCACAATGGCTCGTTCAGCAGCCAGCTTGCAAACAGGCTGCGGCAATGCACTCCGCGTGCAAAGATTCTTGTACCCGGTTCACCTAGGTGCAGGGCCCAGCATGATGCGTTGAAGGTAGGTACTGTAGGTAGGTAGGTAGGTAGGTAGGTGAGTTGGTTGGTTGATCAGGCAGCAGGCACCCCTACTGACCATGGAAAGCAAGGGTTTTGGACATGGCTGGGTTGGTGGTTGCTTCTCCCTCCTGGAAACTAACAGCTTGATCCGACCTTAAGGGTGTGCCCAATGGGAAACTAATCTTCCAACCCCTATCAGGGGGTTCTATGTTGATTTCCAGGAGCGTATCTTGACATTGGTGGGAGGTGCATGGTACCAGTAAACCTTGCAAATCATGTCTTCCAACCAGAAACTGCCAATCCTTTCCCTTCAAGAATGACGTAGTACTCCTGGGCATTTTACCTTAAACTAAACAGCAGTCCACTGCTTGAATCAAGACCAAGACCACAGCTTCCAAAAGTACAGGGACCTATGTGACAAAACAGTTCCACTTGTCTTTTAAATAGGCCATAGGCGTTCTACCTTGTTCAGAATACCGATTTTCCACCACCTGGTTACGTCCACCAGTCATCTGGAGGCGGCATGAGGCGACTAGGTCATCTGGGATTTCGGGCCATAAAGTGCATGATGCTCTTGGGCACCGAATCGATCAGCTTGCCTTAGCGGGCGAAGGGTTGAGCAAAACCGGCCCTGCTGGGCCCATGCTTGGTCCATGAGGTCCAAGCTCTCCACGGCTGGCTAAAACTTCATTGCGAGAGTCGTGGTTTGATGCGAATCCCCGACAACTGTCATCCCATGTCATCCCCAAACATCCCCAGCAACCAGTGAACTGGTCTGCCTGAAAGACCTCTCCCACACTTTAAATTCTTCAAGCTTCATCGTGGATGATCATGGACCAGCCAAGTGATGGGGAAGATCTTCCTGACCCGAAACTTGAAGGCTTCAGCGGCAGGCAACATCTGCCAGCTCCCTTCATGGTTCATGGTGCTGTCACCCCCCCGGATACATCGATGGCAAGAAAATTTCAAACGACCGGCGCCGTGCACCGCGCCCAGGTACGTTTGACGATGGTGAAGTAGGACAGTAGCAGCGACCTGATTTTGTTCACCCTCTCAGACTGGAAACAGAGATGCTACCCTGAGACGGATAGCTGGATGGTCAACCATTTCTGGATGGTTTGCCTGTTGAAAATGATCATGGCTGGAAGCAGCCAGTGACAAGTAGCTGATTCCATCAGGGCAATTCATCAGCCTGCAATGCCTCCTATTGAGTTGATCTTGATCGTCAAAAAACGTAGCAAAGCCACCCAGCCGGCCAGCAAACCAACCAATCCAACAAACCATCCAATCCAGCCACCGAAACAACAGGTCTTGTAACATATGAACTTGTGGGAGCTGAACACGAAGCCTCCTTCTTAGCATCAATGAATGGAGAAAAAACATGCACTAAACCATTGGTTCGCCGGAACCAGAAAACCTTCAGAACCGTGCCCACGAAGCCACCTTGACCAACTTGGCCAAACAACCAAACCAATAAACCATATGGCTGGGGTCCATGCCCTGCACGGCTGACTAACATCCCGATAATCTCTCTCACTAATCTTTGTTGGTATGATCATGGATGTTCACCTGCCAATTTGTTTGGTTGCTTGCTTGGTTCTGACCATGAACCACTCTTCCATGACGCGCTGGATAAGAGAATTCGACAAGGAACCACTGGCAGAGAAGCGACAACAAGAGCGGCGCAAAGGTGGAGGCAAATTTTCAATCATCATGCATCCCTTTTTTCTTGCTGATCGTCCCCTATTAGCATGATGAACCCTACATCATTTCATTTTTACAGTCATCAAGCGTGATTAGCCATAGCTTTAAGCAGAGCTTGAACTTAACAAAAACTTCAAGCATCAAGTGCCCATCATTTAGCCATCATTTACCATAATCGTCGCAATTCGCCAAAGCTTCAACCATGAATCATCAACAAAATTCCACCATGAACCATCAACCATTTGGGGACTTCTCAAAATAGGGAAACCCCAAAAATGCTTGGTTTATTGCTATCAATGATTACTATTGGATGATAACTGGGGGAACCCCATTTTGAGAAACCACTTTCGTTCAATCCAATTCTCTAAGCCTATCTTGATCTATCTTGGCTTCAAGGGCCAGAACGGAATACCACAAGCCTTCCCATTCCACCGCCAGCCACGGAGCTTCAGCAGCTTGGTGTCCATGTGTTCCTTCTCCGACGGTGCGCCCGACGGCATCACCACCAGGGGCACCGGCGGCAGGCGCAACGTGTCTCCAGCAGGTGACGCCTGGACGCAGCGTGCCCGCAATGGTTGAGACGGGTGGATTCTTGAAGCATGTCACGTGATCTGGGCAAGCCATGGCAAGCCTGTTTTGTTGGCAATTGGGTAATGCCAACTAACCCCCGGTAAATGGATAGGATTCGCTAGCATCGAACAACCCAGGCATATGCATACACAAGGGTGACTTCGGGCGATAACCCTGGACCAAGCTGAAGGTTCGGGCAAAAACTTACAATTTGACAGCTAAATGAGGGGAGATGAGATGGATGGTTTATTTGCAAGGATAATATTGCAAAATATTGGATGATTTGGGGGTTCGCTCATTTTGAAACGCCAATCAAATTACAAATATTTAGGGCTTCTGATGGCTTCTGATTGCATTTCGGGCTATCCTTCAGCAAGTCAAATGATATAAATGAAACAAAGCAACATCAGAAGTGGCAACAGGAAAAGCGACGGCATCAGGAACTCAATCGGAAGGAAGTCTGACATCCAACGAGTGCAACAAGATGTCTAAAATCTGCATTGAGCTGCGCCCTGCAGCATACAACACACCGCTTGCAAACGGCTAACCTTTGCTTGCATGGCTACTCAATCATGGTTGTTCTTGGGTAAGATTCAAGATGCTTATTCTTTTTTGAAGCTCCACTTTCAAGGCCAGCAAATCCACAATCAGAGATGCGGCTCGGCTCAACGCCAAGAAGACATGGCTTCGCCGCTAAAATGTGAGACAACCAGTTGTTTCAGTGTCTCTCGGGTAAGGTTCTTGGGAAAAAGGGCCTCTGTCGCAGCCTACATAATGTAGTCCGCGCACTTCTGTGTCAGATCCGGAGCCTTGGGATCCCGCCGAGGTCCTGGAAGGAGCGTGGCCTTTCAGCAAAGGGCTGACCCTCCGGTCACGGAAGGAGCGTCCAGAAGCCTCTGCAGGTGGGACACTTCCAACTGCATCAACTGCGCTCTGATTTGCATCCGAAGTGTGTAATGCATCAGCCTCTGCCATCATCTTCACCATGGAGGAGACCGAAATCTTCAAGGTGGCACACAGCTCCCTCAGCCTGCTCCAACGAACTGGACCCTCCTTATTCAGGAGGTGCAACATTTCGGCCGTGGCAAAAAAATCTGACTGTGTCAGGGTGGCAGCAACCTTGTCCAGTTTTAGGCGCAATCGCTGTAAAATGATTGGTGTGATCTCCTCTCTCTTTTGAATGAAATCCTCCACGACTGGTTTATCTGTCTTAAAGCTCCAGTCGCTAATGATCCACACATCCCGTTGAGGTGGTTGTTCAGTCCCGTGTACATCATAACCTGCAGGCCGAAGCTCCTGTAGTGCCGGTGGTTTGGTGGATTCCTTCATAGCATCAATCACTGCCTGCCTGTCACAAAGCACCGCAATGCAATAGGCAGCTTTCCCGGCGTGATGCTTTTGGACATAAGCTTCCAGGTCCTCACTCATCCACTTGGGCGCTTCTTTTTCACCGGGTTTCTCATTGTTCCAGTTGGCCTGTGTTGGGTGGTAATTGTTCATTAACACGTCCTCCTGCCGCTGCCATTGATCTGGAGCTTTGCTTGTGGCATACAAGCCAGGCCCAAAGTGGCAGTCCTTCTGCGCTTCTTTGCTGGCAAATATTTGAACTGTCTCCTGCTTGGAAATGTCAGTAATGAGATCAAAAGCGTACTGGTTGGTGTAGTGATAAAGCACCTTCCAGTCTGCCTCCCTTCCTGCCGGCCTCTTGTCCAGTGCGAAACTCCACACCTTGATGCCAGTTCTTTCGTGGACAAAGGTCGTTTCCTCTTGATCCAAACTGTAGCCCTCGCCCACAAAGTCCCGGCCATTCTGGTACTCCCTGCTGAGGAAATATCTTGACAGCGGAGATTCGATCATGGCAAAGGGCAAATGTGCGAGGTCGGTGCTATGCTGTGGTTAAATGATTGTTTAGGCACTGGATTATCAAGTAATGATAATTGAATAATGGTTTATTGATGTTTAAATGATGGTTATACGGATAGATACTGGCAAGTAATGCCTCATGAGTCAGGATCACCTTTCCACCTTTTTACAAGTCAAATTTCTTCAAACTGGGAGCTGATTCTGCACCATCTTCCAATCGTGCCTATTTTGCTTGCATCGTTTTGCCTTTGAAAGATCAAAGCTGCTCAAAAGACCAAAATTGGACCAACACTCGAAAGGGTGTAGAGCTGGTAGATGATTTGTTTACTTGGATACAATTAAATGCATCAACTAGTGGTGATCCAAAGACCATGAATCAGCCTAAGCAACTTGGATTTTTAGAGTCTTAAACCATCTTTAAACACTCGATCCATGTCATTGGTTGAGCAAGCCTTGATCATATACCCCCATCAGTGGACGATTGCAGTGAGCTAATCGATTCTATCGACCACGGTTGATTTACATCGTGTATATATTTGTATCAGCACTTGTGGATTGATGATAGTCAATCATTAGAGGCAACCATGATGATGATACACAAACCCGCAAATGACAGGTGTAAGGAGATCATCACCCGATATTCTTTGCCATTATCCCTCTCTAAGAAACCAGCGTGATTGCATGAAACATCCACCCTAGAAATAGCAAACTAGCGATTTTTACCGATTACAAATGTATTACCCTTGGTATTAAACAGGCCTAGGCAAACCAGGTTAGTGATCTTATTGTGCAGGTATTATGCTTGGTTAAAAATTGAGATTTTGAAGCTTCCAGGTTACCAAAGAGTGAGCCGCACCTCTTTGGATGCAGCCTCTTCTGCATGGGCCTCGATGGCTGCTGTTTGGTCAAAAACACCCGGCAAACTGGTATCGCCAATATGTTGGGTAAGCAACAGTAGTAGCGGCAACGGCTACAATCAATGCTTTATCAAAACTTGATAGCCACGAAGTATAGCTGTAATTGGTTGAATAGTAATGGTTGGAAACAACGCCAAAGCAACCAATGGCGTAACGATATAAAGTTGTGATACAAGATTGCTTGGCAACGGTTGACTGGCGGGGGATGTACCGTCGATGTAACCAAGTGATTGTCCTCACCTGTAATATCTTACAATTTGATTGGCTAGAACCAATGGTTGGTCAACAGTGGCGAATCAATGATTGATGGTGGTTAACTAGTCATTTCTTGGCCATGGTGACTCCTGCGGCTGGTGAGCCATGCAGGGGAACAAGGCTGGCTAATGCGCCCACCGACCAACAAACAACCGGTCGCCAACTGAGGATCAACCCATCACTCTTTGGCAAAATGCTCTCTCTATTCATTCCAGCTGGTTCCATGAAAAGTTGATACTTCAGCACCCCAAAAAAATATTGATACAGAAAAACACTTTCCAAAGACATTCAGAAATGTGGCAGTGGGTCAAAACCCTGTACCCCTGGTTCCCCATCATGAACCCTTGTTTTCCCAATGATTGATTGGTTATCCCATGTTATCCCCAATGAAATTGGTTGGTTCACTGCTTGACCCAACTCGCCATGTACTACTGGATCCAGCACCGCTCCTCAAGGCCATCCCCGACGCCACCAGCCCCGTCTCCACCAAGATGCCGCGGGCGCCGCCCCTATGGAGCTCTCTGGCCGCGTTTCGTTGCGAACGCCTCATGGGATGGCAGCGCATGGGACATCGCCATGACATGCTTTTGAATCGTTCTATCAATAGGGGTTATATCAAAGGATAAGGTTTTATAGGAATGATAATATCAGATAATATCAGAAAATAAGAACCACCAATAAGACCATCATTTCTGGCAACTATGTCAGATGGTTTCTCAAGTCAAAGGGGGCCTCCAACTATCATTCACTATGAATATAGTTTGTAGTCATAAACCAACCATAACTGTGAGGCCTCCTATGGCTTGAGAAACCACCGCATGATGACATGTATATGATGACATGAGAGTGCGTCAGCTGATGAACCGTTTTTTAATCAGCTGGCACACTTACAGTGTGGTTTCCATGGCGCTGTCTCGTGGTTCCGAGTGGTTCATTGATGAGTGTTGGTAAACACCAACCACTGTATGAATGATGGTCAATGATGGCTACTATTGCATGGTGAGTAGTTGTGGTTTAGACTTTCCTTATTAACAACAATGACAACAAGAAGACAAGCAGCTTGCAAGAAACTGATCGTCAGCATTTGACGTTTCAGCGCGCCTTCTTAGGACACACGACCACCAAACCACGGGCTGGCTGACCAGTTCACCAGAGATTGACAGGTTGGTAGTTAATCAATTGATCAATTCCAATCGTGGGAGATGGGCACCCAAACGACTCAAGGTCATGCTCTTGGCAAATCATCCAAGTAAAACAAACTGCTGGCTTTCAAGTGGTCAAACAAATGGATTGCTCACTTGGTGGTGAAAGGAGTGAAGTCGATGTTGGGGACATCTGGGGATCGAACCAAAACCAGTGCCACCAGGCATGGTGGCCTTCAATGTCAGAGAACTGGGGGTACCAACCTGCACCAACCTCCATAACTACCAAGAGGCAGGACATGGCTCCCAGGCCGCCAATGAAATCGGGATGATCCACCTGCGGTTGAGGTGGTAGCTGGGTGAAGGTCGCCGTTGAACACGGTTGATGGCAGTTTTGGTGTTTGGGTGCCCAGTCTCTGGTATTTTTTTTTGCTCCCGCCTGCTGCAGGTCATCTGGTTCTCTGGTAGTTTCTTGGTAGTTTTTTTTCCGGGTTCCATCAATGTGAAATCTCGTCACCATCGTCACCATCGTCATCATCACATCTCGCGCTTGTACACTCTGCAGGCAAGGAAACAGAAATGGCATGAAATAGCCATGAACCAAACAGGACCCAAACTGGATGATGTGAATCATCACGTTGACCCAATGACCATCAATGACCATCAATGACCCATCGTCAAATCCCCGTTGTGCAGCAAGGGTCATGTTTCACGGTACCGCCCAGCCGCCTCTGGTGCCTTGACCAGGGATTTCCAGGGCCATAGCCATCACGTTTGGTCATTGTGGGTTGGTCCAATGTCGTTGGATCAAATGTTACCTGTTGTTGGCCTTACTCAGCAAATGTTGAACCTATTCGGTAACAACTGTTACTATTACCATGAGTTGGTATATCTCTTGGTCTTACTCAAATAATTGGTTGTTTCTTTTTTCAGCCCCATCAATTACCCTGAATGGTAATTAGATTAGGTAAATCGAGCTGGGAATGGAAGTACCCCACCAAACCACCTGAAGAAAATGCTGGCATTTCCGAAAAAAATCAAGGCGTTTCAGATTTTAATCACAGGGGTACTCACCTGGCACCGAACGAGTCAGGGTACCAACGTCTCTGGGCTTCCCACGTTGATGTACTCGCGCTCGATGCGGATCAAATTGGACACCTCGTGCGCAGCGCTTCGGCTGCTGGATGAGTTGATGTTTTTCCCCGCGGTTTCTGGGGTAACGTGCGCATGCGCATTGGTAAAGCCGAG
The DNA here is from genome assembly GCA_009767595.1 of Symbiodinium kawagutii. Taxonomy (NCBI): domain Eukaryota; class Dinophyceae; order Suessiales; family Symbiodiniaceae; genus Symbiodinium; species Symbiodinium kawagutii. Next base: position 412,695 of record VSDK01019125.1, on the reverse strand, counting down.
TTGAATCCCCAACCAGGATAGGGCGCAGAGGGACGGTGCAGCTTTGATTGGCATGAAGACTAATCCTGAATGACAGCCAGCTTTATCATAAACAGCTGTTCTGATCTCGCCCAAACAATTCAATGGTGAAGTGTTCTGGTGGGGATCGCTCAATTTTCATGGTGCACACCTTGCAACTTCATCGCTCTCAAAAGACGTAAAAGACCACATTTTGTGCATGCAACTCAAAGAGTGGCAGTTCCTACCTGCAAAACTTTGGCAGGATGGGCACGAACTGGAAGAAATCGCAGCACATAGCAGGCTTGTCCCCCATATTGGATAGCAGCTCAAAGCTCAGGCGCATGGGCCATGGAGCTTTCAAGCGAGATAGGTCCAAGGAGGGCCACACACCGTTCATCAAATGCTTGGAAGCAATCATCCACGTTTTTGCGACGCTATGCCCACACAAGGGCAATTGTACTCCCATCATTTCCCAGTACTGAGGCAGTTCACGCAAACAGCTGCTGCAGGGGCAACTCGCCCAAATCCCCGACAAACTGAATTGAACACATCACGGCACATCCTGAAGAAAAACCACTCAACAAAGCAACAAATCACAACCCAACTTTACAAAATCCACCCAGCTGAACCCCACCAATTCTCATCATTTGGCGCATCCACCACCTGTGAACTGCTCAGCTGCCCCCTTCACGGCGATCGCCGTGAGGGACACCCCTGGTACAGCTCCACCAAGGCGCCATCAAGCTGGTGGGCTGCAAGGAGTTGCGGATCACCTGGTGGGTCACCGACAGGATCTTCTCCCGTAGACCTCCCGCGAAACGTAACCGAAACGCAACGAGGTGAGAAACGGATGTGGAGTTGCGCAGGGTATGGATGACCTGACAACAAAGCAGTTGACATCAGTTGACTACTAACAAAATAGCTTCGAGTAGTGGGTAAACAGCTAACACCTGTCATTTTAGAATCAGGAACGGCGATTGATGAGAATCATGTAAAGTCATTAGTTGGCGGATCCATGTGGTTGCTACTGGAGCTGACTCATGATTCAACAACTCATCGCTGGTGATTCGTAATGAATATCTTGACTAGCAACCAAAATTTACCACTGACAATCTAGAACGACATGGTGTCAAGGTGTCCAGCCTGTGCCTTTGGATCCTTTGGCACTAATGTTTTTTTCCTTGATCAAGCAGGCCATTCGGCACTTGACTAAGTACCCAATCTTGAAGTGGCTCGAGACCTGTTCTCACATCTTCCGCAAGCCTTCCATGGTGTGTACCAGTGCTTGAACAGGGTCACTATTGGATTAAGCTGCTTCAGCGAAGTTGTGGATCGAGAGATTCTGGTTGATTGTTTGAAGGCCGTGGTTTCCACAGAATCCCTCGGGCGGATCCAGAGAAGCTGCGCTTCTATTTTTTCAGAGAGGCAACAATGGACACGATTCAGGCGCAACCAATCCAATACATTCACGTCTGTGTATCTACCAGGCTGATGTTATTTACAACTATATAAGTAGAACGAATTAAAGGCGAATTGAAACACCAACTTATATCCTTTGTGGGGGCACCATAGATATGATTCCTGCCAACTGGACCCAGCTTGCACCCAAGACTTGTAATCTACCTCTAAAAGGTCATTTGCTACCATCTATGACCATGATGGGTCAGAATCTATCCTTAGTGGTTATGTCCCAGCTATATGCTACAGCTATGCTACCAGTTCAATGGCCCACCAACCTACCAACCAAGGGGCTCCCTGGGCTCCCTGGGCTCCCTGTCCCTTGGATCCTTTGGGCCCCGCTGGTTGCTGCCTGTGAAGCGTTGCAGGTCGGGGCACTCGCAGGGCGCAGCCGCCAGCTGCTTCAGCTCCTCGAAGACCATGGAGACGCACCTCGTGGGCGCTGCCAAGGGGCGATCAATGGTGGGATGTGGTGCTGCGACTGGTGGTGGTTGATGGCGGTTACTTGTGGTTAATGGTGGTTGATGGTGGTTGATGATTGACAATGAATAGATTGATTGATATGATTGATCGGATTAATGCATTGCAAACTGATGGTGGGATAGTGGTTTATGTTTAATGCGAAGGTTTTCATTGTGGTTCATTGATGGGTAGATGGTACATGCGGATTTTTTCAACTGGTGCTGCAACTTGTGGTGATGAATGGTAGCTGATGGTGAGACTGATGCTTGGTCGATGGCTATTGGTGGAATAAATGGTTGTTGATGATGGGTTTAGTGATGATTGGATTGATTGTGAATTGAAGGTTGATGGTCTTTGAATTGATGGGCACTCAGCAAAGCAACTCAGCAAATTATACCTTCTATGTTTTCGTGGTGGCTTTCGATGGACTTGATGTTGAATTCTTGTCAAGAACTATCAAAAACCCCCCGGGGCGGGTGCCCCCCCCGCCCCCAACCCCTACCCATAGGTAGGAAACCGCGCGCAGGCTGTTTGAAATGCACACGAACTCGCCGTGCCAGGCAGTACAATGCAATTTTGTACGCGTCGTGACACCCGCCCGGAGCCACCAACCATATGTCAATACTGGGTTAGATAAAACATGTGTGAAAACCACCAGCTAGGTCGCCATGGGCCATTTCCAGTTGGGCTCATTACCTGCAAGGCTGAGCGGCTGCAAGGCCGGCTCTTCCAACTTCTGGATCTGTCGCTTCACCATCCGTTCGAAGGCCATCTCTGGCACGAACAGCCTCCGGGTATGCACAGGTGGCGCGCCGCACTGGACTGATCAACAAAATCGTTGAAGTTCCGAGGTGCAAATCGTGAACATCACGAAATTATATGAAATTATTCCAAGTGGCTGGTTGAAGATCATGACATTGGCATAGCCCTATGCTGATGAATCAGTTTTCATCTTGGTAGACTATCCCTTTGAGGATCTTTGAGGTGGCTCCCTTGACGTGCCGTTTCCCAACAAGACCGGTGGTGCTACTCTGTTCCACTGGTAGCAGGATGCTCATGTGACTCATGTTGGGCTATGTTGGGCTGTCGGGCTGGACGAAGTGGCTGGTTCAAACAATCGTTCTGTTGCATGACATTCAGCCATTCCAATCAATCCATACCTGCCTATTGGGCGCTGTCGGCCGCCTTAGGCTCTGTGGGTGGTTCAAAGTACTGTCTACTCCAGTCGCTGGTAGTCCCTGGAAAACACCCCATGTTTCAGGGTAAAAGGTTGGGATTTATCAAAGGTTTAGCATAAATCATCCCTCCCCTTACAAAACTCTAGCATTTAACGGTCAATTTTGCTGGAGCCAAAGTTAGAGCCCGCCAAGCCATCAAATATGCTTGGTAGATCCTTCATTTCAAACCCAGTATAGGGATACAACAAGGCCAGACTCTAGGTACAACCTCGTTCTGAAGTGAAAGAATAGGTATATTCAGCCGAGCTTTGGCTTGTTATCCACCTTCTTCCACCCTGAGTCACGCGCCACCCCCAACCGACCGGACACCGAACGAGCTCAGCTGAGGCACTGCGGTTTGGGTCCCGCTGCATTGCGCATGGCCACGCGGATGTCCATGTCGGACAAGCCGGTGAAGGCATCGAAGTCCAGGATAGCCTGGGGCTGTCGCTGGCAAGGCTGGTCGCAGGGCTGCTGGAAGGTTAAAGTGGTGGAGCTTTTCTGGCGGATAGCTTCGCCTTCATCCAAAAATTTGGAGCACCAAAGGGGTAAGTAGCAAAGCAATTGAGAATTCTTTCAGGGTAGCAGTGTGGGATAAAGTTTATGCGTAATGCTAATCAAGCTCATTCACAATTGCGACCCCCTGCATTACCCTGCCATTTGCGGGATAAACAGTTTATAAACAGTGCAACCGCTGGCTCGTTCTGGCGAATAAGTGGCACAACAGTTCCTTGAGCAGTGGACCCGATGAAGTCCAGGCAGCAACGATTTACTACCTGGGATTCTGCACGTCATGGCTTGCTAGTCCAACCAAAAAAACAGCAAGGTCCAAAAAAAACAGCTCGCTATAGATGCCCAAGAATATATACGACAATGCAAGGTCAATGTCCGGAAAACAAACGACATTGATAAATGGTGGCACCCTGCCACAATCTCTCAAAAGTTAGCGTCTTGTATCACAGGAACTTGCTGGTTTGGGAGTGCCAGCATCCCAAAAATGCACAAGAATGTATCTATCATCTATAGCTGTGGGTCCCCTGTACCCTTAGCTGTTCACTACCTGTCCACTTTGTTGCTGCCTGTTTGTGACCATCCTCATTATTTCAGACTTTGTACTCCAAGGTTTCCCTTCAAACCACCTGGGTGGGCCATGTCCCTGTGCCATCGCCTGTGCAAAGATTCTGTGGAAGATGTGATGAATCCTTGCGCCACCAATGAGCTTTGCAGGTGGAGCCTCCTGCGGCGCAAGCCAACAACGGTGGTTGAAGATATAAATGATTGATGCTACCGGCCACGACTTATTACAGTAACATGCAATCAATAAGATGGGGGGGGGCCACAGCAATAATAGGAAATAACATTCAATAGCCAAACTAGTGGTTGATTAGGCAACTGACTAGTGGTTGACATTCACCGCGAACTAGTAATCGATAACTACGATTGTATATGTAAGAATAGTGGCACATAATCTATGCATTTCATTGATGTGATGCCAAAAATGGATGGTTTACTATATTGATCACTAATATTAGATGACTCAATATGATTTGGGGGTGCCCGCATTTGGAGAAAACGCTTGGTGATGAATGGTCCTTGATATTGTTGGTGATTACAAATGCAAATACAGGTGGCCATTCATAACAAGAATGGGTCAAATATGATTTCATACTCATGTAGTCCGCTGGTGGGCAAAAAACATCCCCAGCATTGTTGTTGGCCAGCTTCATCATTGTTCCAAACGCGTAGCTTGTGATGAATGCAACCTGGCACTGGTTAAACATCCAAATCGTGAAAACCTCGAAGTCGAGTTCGAGCCCTGAGATCTAGAAGACCACCTCAAGGAAATAAACTAAACAAACCAATGAGCTCAACCGTTGTTCCACTCCCAATGAGCTCATGGTCCCGCCTGAGGCCGTGGGGCCATGCGTCCCTCCAACAAACTCGTGAAGTCGCGCACGTAGCTGGAGATCAAATGTAACCTCGATGCTTGGGTGAAGTCGCTTGGTTCATGTTGGGCCGTTGGCTGGTTGAAACAGTAGGGTTGGTTGGTGATATGCCAAGTAAGGCACGGCACAATCAGGTGCTGTGGCTCCCCCAAAAAAACTTCACGCCTGGCGATTCTTTGCATAAAGACCGATATGGCAACATGTGTGGAGCAACATGTGTGGATTGTGTGGCCACCCATGCAGCTTAGGGCCAGTCGCTAGAATGCTGGGCCAGGAGTTGGTGAGTTGGTGTTCGGGACTCATTCTGTAAGATGCGGAAGGTGTGGTTAGCCTATGGAACTTGCTTACCATTCTTGGCATGTGGTTGGAGTGTGGGGGCTTCTTGCTCAGCCAGGTGGCAAGAATGGACCTTGGCCCATATGCTTCTCCAACGTTTCATCTCCATGCGATTTCAACTCCTGGCGTTCAGCTGGGAGTCCCAAATGCATGAGTTTGATGCAGTCATTCCTTCCATAAAATCCAGTGGAATCCCAAGGATCTGCCAGAAAATGAAGCATTCTTCCTATGGACTCCAACCCCCATGGCTTCCCACCCCTGGCAAATCCACACGCCTCGCGACATTGATCTGCCAAGCGTTGCATGTTGCTTCGCAAACCGGGCAACGCCTGAAGTGCGGTTGGGGGATGCACGTCGAAAGAAAGCTGCTGGGAAATGCACTTGCATCGCCTTCCCAATTGGCAAGCCCAATTGCACATTCAACAAAAACTGGCCGAGAAAAATGGAATCTAGGCCTTATATACCCATCAAACCTGATGGCAAATCGTCAAGGTGGGAGGATTTGAACCATCAAGAATCTTCGTGCTGGCTAATGATGGCTTCATGATAGGTTTGTTAGTGATGCTTAATGACGGGGCAATGATGATTAGTGATCTCTAATAAGGATATGAGGAACTTGCTAGATTCATTACTGCAAAAAATGCAAATTGTTCAATGCTCACTATCAAATATGCGCGGTGGACCATGTCTCACCTACAGGGCAATGAAAAATCACTAGCTTTCCAACAAACAATCTACATGAAGCAGTGAAATATCTGTTGTCAGGTAGAACTATCTGAATCAATCAACCACTATAAAAACCAGTAATTATAAACCATCATTTCGCACAACATCCCACTTCACCCCCAATTTGACCACTACAAACCGTTCCGATCTGAGGACCTACTACTATCGACCACAATTTGACCGCTACGGGGTAGTACTCCTATATCTCCAGTTGTAGTAGTGGGCAACTAGTTGCACATCTAATTCGTTTTACAATTGACCACCACTACCCACCACTACTCACCACTCCAAACCCCAGATCCACCGCGTTCCCGTTGCCTCGCGGATGTGTTTCAGCAGCAGCAGGTGCAACCGCTGCGCCAAGTTGGGGATGCCGCACCTGGTGGACCCGAACCATCCATGGGTTCAGGTGGGTAACTGATGAAGCAGCCTCTGGTGCTTCAAGCGATCAACTGGCTCAAATGTCAGCCTTAAGTGATTGTTTGTTTCTAATTGATTTAAACTATATATTCATCCCATTGAAGATCTGATTCCAAGTGGATTGTTGACTCTTGAAATCAGCTGAGTGTTTGAGGATCATCCTAATTCACAATCAGTAACCAACAAGAAAAGTCCTGGCACTGGAAGTAGCAAACGAACTAAGATTCTTGACTGAACTTAGCGATCAAAAGCACGAAGAATCATTGGCATTGACAATGTCCATGAGATGTTGGCAATTGATAGTCTTCAACTATTCAACTTACGCTCAGCAACCGAAATACGCTTCACTACCTATAGGACCTCGGGCAATAATGGGACGTCAGAAGTTCATGGCTATAACTATAACTACAATCAACAACCATATCCACCGAGCAAGTATCCAATGGACTCTGTCAACAGCTGATAAGGTTCCATTTGCAATAATGATCCACTAATTGCTCATGATCATGATTGGTTGACAACAAGTATACTATACCTTACAACTTTACAACTACAATCGCCATCGCCAATAACGGATAAGGTTTAGTATCACAATGCTTTGGTTGGCAATTACTTAATCAGTCCCTATCAAACTATATCATTGTCAATCAAGATTCATCACGATTAACTAGTCAGTATAGTCGCTAATCTGTGACAATACTTGGAGTTGTTTTGTACCAAAAGTCTGTCAACATTAGCATCTAACTGAAGAAATCATCAATCAGCATAGACGTCAACTACTAATGAATCGTGATATGTCATGATTCATCAGTACTATACTAATAATTCAGTGTTAATTAATCATCAGCTGTGTCAACTCAGTGACTGTCGTTGATCATCACGTCCTGGCACGAGACGACAGTGACACAGCCAAGCGACTGCGACTGCAGGTGTTGCAGCCTGGGGTGCTGCGCAAAAAAGTCCTGCTCGGCCTAGAGTGCGGGCGCAAGGCAGCAAAGCTCGGTCCCAGGTGGATCCAAGGCTCGGATTTCAAGGACTGTTGGGCTTGTGGATGCTTGTGGATTTCTGGGCTGATCATTTCACAAAGATTCACATGGACTTTTCAGTGAACAGGCATCCGAGTTTTGTTGGAGCACTATACCTGAGGGAGGTGTCATGGTTTGCAATGTGTGGCCAATGAAAATGGAGGTGTCATGGTCATCATTGCTCTTGAAAACGGGGACGAGCAGCGACAACCACCAACAGCAACATCTAAAGGCACCCAATCCAGCAACCAAGGATAACCAAGGCACTTCCAAGCTGACAAAACCCAACCCCCAGCAGCAAACTCGAAACTGCGCGCCTTCAAAGCCTGCTCATAGGTAACGCCCGCCTGGCTGGCAGTTTCACTCCTGGCAGGGGCTGCAGCTTTATGAGCATCGAATCACCAACATATTGGGGGGTCCGGGCCATCATTGGCCATGGTACGAGCACAACTGGCCAACAATAGGGATGATAAGTGGATCATGACCGACTGACCGACTGACCAAAACAGTGATTCAATAAATGATCCCATTGCTATAGATCATGACTCAAAACCTACTGACCTATAGCAACTGGATCGGCTGCATGGCAGCATGCCGACAATTCTAAACAAACGTGTTATTCGAGGGTTAACACTGTGGGGTACACCATGCCACTGGGATAGAAGCATGTAACAAGACGGCCGCAACACACCCGTGAGGGAACCTAAAGCCAGGTACTAAGAGGCTTCAAGAGCAATTAGCTGTAGCAAATAGTCTGTGCAATGGCATCGCCCACAAAAATCACTCGTGCCTAGCAATTCCCTAAATTGGTTTACCTTTCCTCATCGTATAGATAAGTATACAAGCCAAGAAAATGGTACCGCTAAATCATTCAATCGTCACAATGCAACAGCAGCGAACTGTGGGGGTGAACCCCCATGTGCCACTTAAAAATGGAGCAAAAAACTGATCACAAGCAAATGTATGCGTACAGCTGATCAATCACATCCATTTATCCCCAACAAAAATAGTTGTGCTTCAGTGCGTGGAAGCAGTTGTTTCATCGAGCAACCAAGGATTTGGGCACCATGGAAACTACGTGCGAACAACCTGTTCCCAGGTCCATCACTGAAACTCGGTCTCCTGCACACCACCGCGGTGTAACCCAAGCGAAGCGGATACACATCGCCCATGAGCGCAGCAATGGAATTGCCAGCGTCGTCCAAATCAAACTTGGTCAAGACTCCCACCTTGGAAAGCCATGCCATGCCATAGAGATGGGCACAAACAGTGAAATTGCCGCTGGCTGGAAACTGTTGAGCCATATGCCAGCCATAAACCATGTGCGTACCTATGTGCACATTAGTGCGCGTAGATAAGGTCAACCAAATCTGTTTCTATAGAAAACGTAACGCGCACACACACACAATCGTACACCTATATGCTTTAGATGAGTGTATGCAACCATGTGGAATTCAGAGGTTCAACTTCCCCATCCAAACTATCCTCGTTACATTTGCCATCATTCGCCAGGTACCAGGTTGCTACCATTTCATTGGCCTACACGAACAAACCACAAAACCTTCGCAGCACCACTGAAGAACTGCCAGGTGCTTGTCCAAACCGAGTGATCAACCAACTACAACCAACCACCAACTGGGACACTGCAGCAGTGATGGCATCCATGAAATTCGTTGACCTTTGCGTACCGTCGAAATTCAGCATTCAGTATCCATTGATCAGCGAACCCCCTGAACTTCGAAATGATGACCATATGATGACCATATGATGACCATATGATGACCATATGATGACCATACGATGACCTTCATGTGGAGAAAACAGCAGTTTCAGGCAGATCCCAAGATCATAACAGGCACCACATCAGGTCCCAAGATCCGGCACCCAAAATCCCCAGCGCCGCCAGCGCCACCAGGGCACGGTGCGGAGGCCCTGGGGGTCCACCTCCCGCGCCAGCGCCAGGGCGTCCGAGGTGGCCAGGTCCGAGTTGGCCGCGGAGACCGCCAGGACGATGGCGCTGCTGCGGGCCACGTGTTTCTTCACCAGGTCCCTGGGGCGAGCGGTGAGATACAGCTGGGTGGGATAGAACTGGTGGTTGCAACTTATGGTCCAACAGTGAACCAATTTTTGCCAGGGCTTTACCATTGCAATTCACCAAGTAATGGTTTAAAGTAAGAATGGTATAACCAACTAGTGGTTCACGAACTAATTTGATTGAGTAATTACAACAACTAATGGTTATAAAATAACTAAATAACAACTAATGGTTTACAAACTGATGGGTGATGGGTACTAACTGTTACAACTGATGGTTACAAGTAATGGCTGATCTAGTACTGAGGTTACAACTAGTACTGGCGGTTCCAGCATAATGCTTACAACTAATGGTTAGCTCGTTGTTGAACTTGGATTAGAAGTGATGGTTTACTAAGTGCTGGTTTAGCGGTGAACTAGTTGGATCAGTTTGGTTAGAACTGATGGTTGGATTATTAGTGACCATACGGGTGTGGTAGCTGCGCCAGGGGATGGATGGAAGATTGGAACCTTCACTGGTGGTGGTTCGCGGGGGATGAAAGAAGGTCAGGTTCATCCAACTCAGGTCACTGTTGATGATGGTTGGTGATGGTGGATGGTCGTCAACAGGGACAACTGACGCAGAAAACTAATAGCGGAGCTGCGGAGCTTCACTGATTGCGGTCAATTTGAGGGTTCAGGATGGATGATGGATATGATGATTGGGTGGACTACAGGCTGCTGCTAAGGTGAATAGCAACAGCTATGACGTCAATCCAACGAAGGTCACTCTGACAAGTCTTGATTGGACAACTCCGACTAGTAGCAGTGGACGGCAGGGAGATGATGATGATGATGATGATGATGATGATGATGATGATGATGATGATGATGATGATTATGGTGATGATGATGATGATGGTTGACAATGATAAGGTTAACCTAACGGTTAATCTACTATAGGACTAGTGAGTAATGTGTTGATCTGGCTTCGTCCATCGACTTCCGTTTATCACGGAAGCTCAGCTGGCTGATCCCACCACACAGGGACATAGCTGGCTAGTGCCAGCACTAGCATCTTCCCAGGTAACGAAATCAGCTATATATTTTGTTCAAATATGTTGGAATCAATCCCCTCAATTTCATACTTAACCAATAAATTCAAGCCAGATCCGCTACGAATCAACTCCATGAATTTCAATATTTAACAAGTTAATACACATCAGATCCGCCATTATCATATGACCAATCAAATCAATCCAATGATGGAAATCTGGTTGGTGGTTTCAACCCCTACGAAAAAAAAAAGTCAACCAACCATTTGTTAACAATCATTGGGGAAAAATGTTTGAAACCACCAACCAGAAATCCAGTTCCAGCACCGTTGTGACTTCTCGCTGCACCTGATCTTCTGCGGCATATCCTTGGGCTGTTCTGCTGTTGGCACCTTGCCGCAGCTTGGCGGCCAAGGGGCTGGAGGGAGCGCCATGCCAAAAAATGAGGCTCTGATGGTTGATGACATGGGTGCCATCCTATAATTATCCAAGTTGCTGATGGGAGATGGTTCATCATTAGGACAATCGACCATAGTTATCTTACTTATAGCATCTTATAGCAGGATATGATATGACCATACTGGCAAATCAACCAAGCAGTTCGCTACCACGAGTGAAACGTCATCAGTGGTGATCCATATGAGAGGGGACTCCGAAGGACAGTCGGTGGTGGCCTTGGACCTGGGGTTGCCATGGCAGCTGCGGTGCTGGACCTGCTGCCCACCTACCTGGTCCAAGATGATCATAGCACAACCATACCCAGATTTGATATCTTGGTGCGTGCGCGTGCACAAATAGGGAGGTTATAAAATTACAGTATGGAGGTCATAAACGTGCAAAAATAAGGAGGTCATGCACACATTTACATACATACAGAGTGGATCAGAACGGGTCAACAGCCTGATATCCTGGCCAACATGCAACCAATGACTCATTTTTGGTCCGGTAGGTATTGAACCCAAAAAACATAGCAACCCGTACCAACTATCACTAAGCCATCATGGAGTACCACGTTTATGACCCAGCTCGCCAAAGTGAAGGGTAACATAGATAATTGTCAACCATTTGCCAGATTATTGACTGAGTTATTACTCAAACTATCAACAACTTTTATCCATAATCATTACTATTTTCCATTCCCAACAATAAATTCCAACCTACATTGTTTACCATATGGACCATAGCATAATATTCACAATTTTGGCGTTAAGAATTTTTGACGACTATCTTTCTCTCTCCCCATCATTCTTAAACACCATAGTATCGCCACGAGTTCTCCCCCGCTGCGATTGACATCAGCCCCAAGCACCACCAGTTATGTGCTGGCCTTGGTTAAGCCTGGCAGATCGACCAGCGTGAGATCCATCACGGTGGGGGAGAAGATGCGCAGCAGGATGGGTTCGTCGCTCACGCCTCAGCTGCGGGACAGGCACGTGGCGGGGGTCCTAGCCCTGGCCACCCTGGCAACGGGTGGTTTGGGTGGTTTGTACCCCCGAAAGCTCTCTTCAATAGGTTCAAGTTTGTAAATGTTTGATGATTTTATGACTTTGTGTGTGGGATTTGTGTTAGTGTGGATGCCATATGCCCACTTGCTGAAAAATACTTTATGACCTCATGAAACACAGCAAAGCGGGAAAAACAGCGTTTGAAAATCGCAGCTTGCTGGCTAGACATGACTCAATGAATCCACTATCGCGCATGAACCCCCCTGCACCAAGGGGTCATCATTCAAGTGTCCTCAGCATGCTCTAGTAGCACTTCTACAATCAACCACCATCAGGCCCATCATACTGATCGCATCTGATCGCTAAATTGTAAGTCTTCACCATCATTTGCCGCCATTAGCCATCAAGCTGAATCATCAAAAGCAACATAAATCACCCATCATCAAGGCATCCTCAAGCCATCCCTAGTGAACCATCAAACCCGCAGTCCGTTCCAGGGCTCACCAGGGGGCCCCTCCCCCACCAGGGCGCTAAGGCGCCAGGGATGGCCCAGGCACGGTGAGCTCCGCAGACGCGAAGGGTCTCAGCTTCGATCTCCTTCCGCACATCGTCGAAGCCACGGAACCTGACGGGAGATGCGGGGGGGTCACCTGATCATAAGGATGGTAGGTGACTAGTAGGTGACCCCACCAATTCTGGGTCTGAAGATGGTTGGGGACACCACTGATATGATCCCTTAATATGGATGGGTGACTCCGGGAAACCCAAAGGGTATACTAACAATAAGTGTTTGTTAAGGGGCTACTAAGCCAACAATAAGGGCATGATCAAGTGACCCTATCAGACCCTTAATGTCTAGCAGTAGGGGTCTTTGAAGAGGTTAACAGCCACCATCAAGCGCTTGCAAGGGCTTATTTACCATTTATTTCTGGGGGAATCACCTCTGGGGGGGCCACCTGCAATCCCCATGGCCTGATGGTGTCACCCAACCAGCATGTCTAACCGTATATGCTGATCTGGTTGATGGCATGGTTGGTGACAATGGCTAATGATGTGGTTGGTGATATGCAAATGGCACTTAAGGGGATTTAACATATGACATTTATTCTTGTAATAATATGGGGTAGATGCTTCATTGTACGTAGCCAACCATCTGGCAATGGCAAATAATGACTATGGCTGATGATGGTATGATATGGTTAATGATATGATTCATGATGGTCGATGAGGGCTAATATGGCTAATGAAATTCACCATGGGAAGATTGAGAGGGTAATCCACCATAGTAGCTAGCCATATAGTTGACTGGCCATAGTTGATGGTGATATGGAATGGTTAGCAATGGCTAATGATGGTATGATGATGTAGTTAATAGATCGGCAAATGATATGGCTAATGATGGCAAATCATGGTTGGCAATGGTTTTAAACAATGAAGTCATAATATGGCTAGTTAGTTAGTAATGCACATAATGGTTGCAGTCAGCTGAACTGGGTAAACATGGCAAATGATAAGTGACAGTGAGCAGGTGATCAAGGAATTTGCAGCTGTCACGTCGCACTATTGGTTTGTTGTAGCCCACGGGTGTTGAACCAAACTGCGGGTAGATAATCCCATGCATTTGGATAGTATTAATCATGATTGAATCCACTTGACGATCAAACCACCTGAATCAAAATAGTATGGGAACGCGCGGGCCACATACTCATCAACATTAATTAAAAAAAACATTCAAGCAATTGAACATCTGAATCACCCATTGCTTCAGAATGGTTTGGTCCCACCCAGTTGGCTTCATCTGGAAATCCAAACAAAGCAGAAATCAACCGCCAGCTAAATTGTTTCTGCTTTAAGTTGGTATATGACCGTGCGGGTTATGCCACTAACCATCCAAAAGCCATGGGTAGTAGCTAGCTCACATCCCAACAGCGATTACTTTGGTCATTCATGGCATGTGAGCCGGGCGGGGTTCTGGGGCTTTTGCCCACAGCCATACCCAGCTATTCCACTTACACCATGAGCATTGACGCAACCACTATCCGTTCGACTCGCCACATAGAGGGAGCTGACAAATGCCATGGGAGCCCTCCATGGTTTCACGGAACACCCTTGAAAGAAACCTCCCGTCAACGCATGGTGAAATCGTTATTTTCGAGTGTAGCAAAAACCTGATTCAACGACTTTTTGGCGATTCATATCCATCATCCCAGTTGGTATGGTTGGACAATGAAAAAGAACCATTGAAACCGCCAACCAAACAATGGGAACTCAATCTGCAGGGACGGTGGCATGGACAGAACCGGAGCCTCACTTTGGGCTTGTGCTCGAACTCCGCCCACTCATCCTGTGGCGCCTCGCCTCCTGTTGAGCTGTGGCGAGCACACACCGCTTGATGGCCTATGATGGTGAAACCGATGGTTGATGATTGGTCATGATGGCTGATGATGGTGCTTCATTAATGATTGCTTATGATGGTCAATGGTGGTTCGATAATTGTTTCATGGTGAGACTAGTCATTGACGTTTATTCATGGCTACTTGATGGCTAACGATGGTTTAATTATTGTTTGTAAGAACATGCTAATGAAAAGGACTGCTTGACATATATTTAGTCAAGGTTTAAGGCGGCTAGCGATAATTTGTAACAGTTTTAGTGCCACTTCGTGTGGCGAAGAAACTCCCTGCCCCTTGGTGCCAAACCCAAATGGCAGTGACAGCTGTAAAATCAACCGAGGATTGCCCAGCTGTCGCCAAACATCATTTACAAGCGCTGGCGCTTACAAACAGCAACTGTAAAGCAACCATGGATCAACCATGGTTGTTCCACTTCACAAGTGGTGAATCATCAGCCGCACATGATCGTTAGACCATTCATTCACCAGTACGCCACGAACAAACAACATCATTCACCATCAGTCGCCATGATTGAACCACTTATCAATCATCAACTAAGCATGATTCAACCAGCAACTCACCTTTTGACTATACTGACACCCTGAATTAGAATTCACCATGATTAGCAAACATTAGCCAGTATTGAGCAATCATTGACCATCATCTTGCCATACTTGACTGGATACCTCATCATTGAACCATCACTCAACCGCCAACTAGGCAACAATTCACCAGCAATAACCATCAACCACTACTTCACCACCAACCACCGACTAACCAGCAACGCACCATCTCTTCACCACCAACTAACCGTACTAACCATCAACTAACCATCAACTTTGAACCACTCACCATCATTTTGAACCACGTCTTCTCCATGGCTTTCCACCCCGCTCCTGTGCCGCGCAGCTGCCTGAGCTGCAACACCAGCGGCCGTCGCGTCACGATGCCGGTGCCGCGGGGGAGGAAGTCGCGGCCTGCGGCACCAAGGGATGGAGTGAAGTGGTGGCCAAACTGGGAGTTCTTGGTTTCGTTGCAATGGTGGTAACTAATGGTAGATGGTAATGATGACTAATGAGGATTACACTAATGGTTAAAGTGATGGTTGTGATAATGATTAATAATGGTGGATACTAATGATGGTTGATAATGCTTAATAATGTGAATGCATATGAATGGCTAACTTGACTAACCAAAAAAGGCTGAAACAGTGAGGTTGAGGAGCTTGATGGTAAATTGATGATGAACAAAGGCTGGAATCACTAGTAGGACTTGCAACAATACGAACAATAGGTTCAGAAACAACGCTTCAAAGGCTTACATAAAAAGGTTTGTCATGCTTGAGTAGTGGCTAAATTGGTGGTTGGTCTTTTGTTATGCCTCAGTACCTCATTTATGGCCAAAATGTGATTCACAAAAAAAGAAGGTTTGTAAAGGTTCGTTGATGGGCAATCCTTGATTATATACGTAGGGCTTAAAAAGTTGAATCCAGGGTCCAGTGACGGTTATGAATGGCAAAGCATTGGTCAAGGATGGCTCATGGCTCATGGCTCATGATCCAGGAATTGCTGGAATGGCTAATGGTCAATACTTGAGGCTCAACTGTATCCCAACTGTGAAGTTGGTAATGGTGAAGTAATGGCTCCATCGATGGTTAAGGATAGCTCAGGATAGCCGGGGGCTCTTCTGGTTGCTAACCGGTCATCGACCAGCCAACCTACCCACCAACCAAGCAAGCAACCAAATAACCAACCAATTCACCAATGAACCAACCAATCGACCAACCAACCAGTCAACCGTCCAACCAACCAACTAAGCACCTACCCACGCCGCATAACCATCCTACCAACCAAGCACCTACTACCATCGCCAAGCGACCAACCAGGCTTTCCAACACCGAGGTCTTGCCCACGGACTGCGAGCCCATCACCGCAATGACAGGCAAAGAGAGATCTGAGTTCAATCCTGCGCACCCAAAGGACCGTGCAATGTGCAATCAGACTCAGGTCAACAAAATGGCCATCGGTCACTATCAACATCTATCAACCATCAATGATTCGGGATATTAATCAACTACCATAGGAAATACAACTTTTTTTTTAATATATATATATATAATGATAGAACACCAGGGGTACAGGGTACTAAAAATCCCTATGCTTCAAGTTACCAGCCAATAGTGGGTAACCAACCGCTGTTGCACCAATGGATGCTTAAGGCAGTTCTACCAGCTGGTTACCTACTCTCTCATGGTAACTGGAAGCACAGGGAATGATGAGAACGATCAGTGGCATTCAGGGGCCCATAAAGGTCTGACAACAAGAAGAAAGCGGGTAACTATACCAGATTGGTGGCAATCCTGCTGATGAAGGCTTGCGATTCAGGTCTGGTACCCAACCAGTCTTGGCATTTCATCATGCCAATCATTGGGTCAATCAAGGTCCAATAGATCAATAGGTCCGAGTGATTATTCGCTGACAATGATGCCACTCCTGATGGGTATAGCTGAGCAGTCCAAACCTGCCAGTTGAACACCTGCCGTAGAGCTTGGCCAAAAAACTCTGCATAAAGCACGAAGGAATGGTTCAGGTCCAACAAGTCGCACAGGATTTTTTTTGGGACCACTTGGTGCAAGCAGCTCAGCTATCAGTCACTATCGTTGGTTGTTGACCGTGGTTCATGAATAATCATCATGAATCATTAATGCCATTCTCCCTTGGGCTTAGTGACCGTCACAATTGGTTGACCATTACTTCGTACAAACAATCGTTGCTAATTGTGGTTGGCGATGGCCATCGATCAACCATCATGGCGCTTTCCCAGGAAGAAAGTGCGATCTACGGCTGAGCCACCTCCATCACCGGGCAAGGCTTAGATAACGTGGCAACAGTATGTCACCCTGACTTGGCTTGTTGAGCCACTGAGCTGGTAAAACAGGTCGTTGTTGGGTGATTTTCAGCAATCCCATTTGCTTAACATCATGAATGAGTGTTCGCAATGGGACGAACATCAACACTCATCAATGTCAATAACCACTGTGTTCACCAACTATCTTCTCCAATAACTTATTAATTGAGTCATTGCAGCGAATAACGTTCTCCAGCAATGATGATTGAAGCATTGCCTTAAGATCCAGGCACCCCATTGAGTTGCCACCATTGGATCACGCATCAAAATTCCATCCCTAACCCGTTGTGAGCTGCTCACCCTGTCGGCCTGCAGAAATGACCACCTGGTGAAGAGCATTCAGCACTTCCAACGGATCTTTCATGGATGGCAAGGCCTAAGGAGGCGCCATCCGCGTGCAGCGATGACTGTGCAGCTCATGGGCTTTTGTGCGGCCAAACTGTTGGATTACTGAGCTGCAACGTGTTAATGCTTATGTCCAAAAATGTGTTTGAATCCAACACTTTGCCAAGGCGACGATACAACAAACAGTTGGATTCACAAATTGTTGGATGTGTATTGATTTTTTAATGGATACCTATCACACATGGATTACATGTTGCCACCGGTTGCATGACCGACATGGGAGTCACCCATGGGTTCCCTATTGGATTACGACCTTTGTGATTTTGTGTCTTCAACATGGCAGCCACCTAACGCCCGTGGCATCAGTGGTTGTCCTGTGAAAATTGCGACCCATTGGACGTACGCATGACCTCAAAGACTGGTTGATTCAGATTCTTGGCGCAATGCCCAAAACGGGCAAAAATCACGCGTCTGAAATTCCCCCGTATGCGGCAAATGTCAATCCCAAATATGCGGTGCCAAATGCCAACCCCAATGCCAACCCCAAATCCAGAGTGTCCCCTTGCTGCTTGTGGTTCTCTTCAAATTCGCAGCTTCACAAGCATAAGTGGCTCAGTCGGGGCGAGCAACTGAATAGAGTTCAATCATCATCACTGGAACTTACTGGAACCAACTATGCTTTTTCCCTCCCAACACCTTTTTTAAGCGTAAGCAAATATCATTGCAAATGGACTTGATGCAATATTCGGCTGTTGATGTCAAACAGGGTCTTGTTAGCAGACTCGGCCACACTATGACTGGAACCAATTATCAATATCTTCGCTTCAAGGACTGGAACCAATTCTTAATGATTAGTCATAGATATTCATAAACTCAAACATGTCTTGAACCAAAGTCTTGATGATGGACAACCATCTGGACAGCCCGGGTTAGTCCCTGCTGTGGGTGAAACGTTTCGACCATCCAAGCATCGTCCGCAGGATCCAGCACTGGAAGCACGTTCTCATCCGAAACCTTCGGCGCAGTCATCGCTTCCGATGGCTCCTTCGCCAGGGCTGCAAGGGGGGCAACCTGTTGGCCATAGCCATAGGCCATATATTTAGCGTATTCGGCTTCAAAGGCAAGGTGCTGGCCATAGAAAATATGACTTCTCAAGCATATACTGCGACCTGACGGGATAGTCATTCCGTGCGTTGGTCCCAACAAAAACATATGGCCGCAACTACTGCTGTTTGTTGATTTGGACCAATCTTCTAGGAACCGCGCCCATGATCCACGTGCCTCCATGTAGCGACACGTTGGCTTCAAAAGACTGCAAAACTCAGCTGATGGTGGTGAAAAAATCGACAACAAGCAACGAGATCAAACACATAGAAAGCATCCATTTTCCTTGATATTTCTCAATGACAACCATCAACAACATCTGCTTGGTGGATATTTTTTCTTGCCAACCTGAGATGATGTGTATACCGACCTGTTGGCAGGTGCCATCCTCGTCCACTTCCGTCTCTTGCTGCATGCTACCTCCATGCAGCCTCCCCTCAGCCGCGCTGGACCCGATGGAGTTGGTCAACATCTCATCCTTTGCTGCTGCCAGATTTAAATTCTCAAAGTAATGATACTCAAATAGTTATATAATATATATATATGTTTACATAAACACACATATATATATATAAATTAATATAAATGCATATAGCCTATAGCTTTCAGTTGGCTTGTGTTTTCAAACATTTGAACTACTCTGGATAATAGCGGCCAGTAAAAAAGGGATAGCGACCAACAAGCACAGGGTGCATTCTGCAAGGGATATTCTAGCCTGGTTGCTTGCGATTTTCAGCCATGAAAAGGTTGTGATTTAACCATAGTTAATCAGTTCTTCAATAGTGTTCAGCCTATGGTTCACCAATGGTTTGCTATGTCTTCCAGGCTTTTTGTGCGGATGTCATCCAAAGTGCACGGTGTGTGGCCGTATGCCGTTGCAGTTGTAGTCACAGGGTTGGTTTACTATGTCTTGAAGGCTTGCTATTCGGCGGGTATCATCCCAACTGCACCGTGTGTTGCTGTATGCCGTTGCAGCAAGAGGGTTGAAGCCTTGGTTCAATACTCAAACTTGACATATG
This sequence comes from Symbiodinium kawagutii, assembly GCA_009767595.1. Classification (NCBI taxonomy): domain Eukaryota; class Dinophyceae; order Suessiales; family Symbiodiniaceae; genus Symbiodinium; species Symbiodinium kawagutii. The sequence goes on along the minus strand of VSDK01019125.1, from coordinate 392,824 downwards.
ACCCTGACTCGAATCATGTCAAATGGTGGGATGCCAACATGGACATACCTACATCACTCTCCGGCAATCGAACTCCTCTATCATGAACCAAGTAATTAGTCATCCGGACAACAACCCCGCCCTTGATATGCAGCTTGGGCCACCCTGGCAGCCAACAAGTTCTCGTGAAAGCTGCGGAGAACATCCATATGGGAAGCCCATGATGGCAAAGGCGCGACAGGGCGCAACGCTGATCAACTGCGTCAGCTACTTGGTTTGCTGCTGGGCGGGTGACTTTACCCACGAAAGATGTGCAGGACACATGCAGGATGGATGCGGGGGTCGTGCTGGATTGTGGTAGAACTTACGAACTCAGTGATGCCGGGTCTCATGTGGCTGATGGGTATCCAACATCGTGGGGAACGTAGCTGTGGTGGTTGGCTTTGTCTTGGCTCACCTGTTGACATGGCGAATGGATGCTGCCGGCAGCGAAGGGTAAAGTCAGAATTCAACGGATAGCAACTTGGACTTGTCCATAGCCATGGTGGTACCTAGATAGCATCCAAGTTGATAGCCACTATTAGCTGGGAAATCGACCAACTATAACAGGGGTACTGTACACTATTTTGTGGACAAAACATGACGAAACCATTTGATGATTTGGGGTCACCATGGGTCACCCAGCCCCCATTGATGGACCTAAAAAACACCACCCACCAGAGCTGAGAACTGTCTTCGGAAAACTCATCGGGAAGCATGCTATTGGGCGTCAATGAAGTCATAATGATCATATATAGTCACATTTAATGATGGATCTTTATGGTTTGCAGTCATAATGCTTCAATGACGGTGAATCAGTGCTTCATGGTCCTATAGTTCTCCAGCCCGAAGTTTGAGTCTTTTTTTTCGCAGCGGCAGCGGCTTCACACCTGCACGAGCAAAAGTGGATCGTTGCTGGTTCTGGGTAGTCACTTGGGCCACTTAGCATTGAACCACCGCAGTCACTACAGCGTTAGCAAGTCCCAAACTGATCCAACCTCGGAGCATGAAGCTTGCACCACGGTTGCAAACAATGCAGAACCCATTGGCAGGAAGGATTTGAAACCGGAAACTCAAGTTTTGACCCGGAAATCAGGACTTACTAAGGGCCAAAAAAAAAGCATGAGCGATGGAAGCACCATTAAGGTGGATAGGATAGGGGGAATGATAACAAGTAATTATCGTTGATGATGAATGATGGTAAATCATGCTACCAATTGCTCATAATTGTTGGTCAATTACATGGCTGGCTATGGGTAGACATGGTTCATAATGCTAATAATTTCTACTAATGCTTACCTGCTTACTTATTGGTAGCTAAGTATTTCTTTAAAAGGTCAGTCATGACAGTAAATGCAAACAATGCACCATCATCATGCTTAATTAATAGCAATGGTCAAAATGGACAATACTGGCTCATAGTCAGTAAATGCTGACAATGCTTCACCATGATAGCTGACAACATTTCACAATCAATATCCACTTAGTCACTAGATGGTCAATAATGCGCTCACAACATCGCACAATGGCATGAATGACCAATCTCATTAACTAACAATTGTCACCATCGATCAACCACTACTACCAACCATTTTTCCCCATAATGATATCATTACAAAACCTAACGATTATAAACCATTCTTGCCCCTCATTCACCTTACAATTGGCTCACCTTCACTGCTTTTCTGCGCTTGCGCTGTGTCTCTCCATGTCTCTCCTCTCACCGCAGCTGACCACCATGATCTGCGTCTTGGGCCAGTCCGGATACTCGGTCTCGACGGACTCCATGGCGTCTAGGGCGTCCATGCCACTGACGACTTCGCCGAAAACGACGTTTCTCAGGGCTGTTGGGAGGGTGGGGGTGCTGGGTTAGGTGGTGAATGGGTGGTGAATGGATAAGGACATGAGGGGTGAATAGATGCATTCATGATGGACAATCATGGTCCATCATGGCGGATAGTGATCAGTAATGGTTAATTGATGGGTTCATGATGGTTACAAATGGTCAATAGCTGGTGGTTGACTGCCCGGTAATTGTGATTAAATGACGGTTAAATGATGGTAAATGGTTAACAATGGGTCTGCTTAACTTAACAACACCAAGCAACTAACAATGGTCAATTGATGATTTGTGTTGATCTTTAGCCATTTCAATCAGCAGTTGATAATGATTCAGCCAACAACCAGTGGCTGCTGGTTCATCACTTGCTGGTTAAGTCAATGAGCTTTAACAGTACAACTAAACAATCTTTGAAATGACTGTCAATAATGGTTGGTAATGGTTGAGAATGAGAAACAATGTTTACTGTAATGATAATGATGGTTTTCATTAGTTAACAATGGCTGACCATGGATAATATGAAAGATTGATGCTTAGTTAATTGTCAATCAATGTTGATCAGCTTCCAAATGCTTTTAGGAATTCTTCAGCCAACAACTATCAGCTGCTGTCATGTAACAAACAAAAACTCTCCGCTGAACACTTCAGCATGTGTTGTTCCAGTGTTGCTTTGTTGACCCGCTCCTCTCCAACAAGTTCGTGATCCCCAGGGGTTCAAATCGCAATCCATCACTACTAAATCCCAGAGAGAGAGAAATCTCACACAGCACACGCTCACATGTATGCAATGAAAGCTGAGAAATCTCATGCATTGGTAGCATGATATTCCCATGCTTCTGATTCCCCACGTGATGCCAAAACCCATGTGTCCACACAATCCCCCAACACGAGACCCAGCTGATCCCAATTGATCTGGCGCCAGGGGTCTTGCCGTCGAATTCCGGCAGGGACCGTAGGGTGAAGATGAACTTCGAGTTGTTGCTGTTGGGGCCACGGTTGGCCATGGAGAGCAAGCCCCTCTTATGATGAGGATCCAGGAAGTTCTCATCTTCAAAGGTAGGGCCATAGATGGATTCTCCACCTGCCGCTGGGTGCTGGGTATTGCACCCCCTGCTGGGCTTTTGCAAACATGGTACCATTCAAAGTTGCAAACATGATCATTGTCTACAGGAACAACCTCAGGTTTTGAGGTTAATCTGGAGGGACTTTGCCCATGTTGACTTGGCATCTCAGGTCACGAAATTCAACTGATTTCAAAAAGTGTCAGCGGCGTCTCCGGGCCTGTGCCGTTGAATTTGATGATGTCGCCCCCTTCCAAGAGACAGCGAGGAATCACCTCACAGGGGGTGGTGGATCTCCATGAGGTGAACATTCACCTGCACCCGCGTGCCCCGCGCCTTATGCACCAGGCTGCGCTTGTAACTCAGCCGTCCATCTCCCACGCAGAGGCGCCGGAAGTTCTCCGCAGTGCGGGGCACGGTGTCGCTGTAGAGGGCGATGTCCAAGCGATGCGTGGGACCCGCCGGGCCTAGGGAAGTCCCAATCTGCCCACCAGCCATGGCATCCATTGCCATTCACCACTCGCAGCAACCAACTACTGAACTATCCACTGAACCAACCACTGGGAACAACCATGCATCAACTACCCAACCACCCAACCCATCACCCAACCATAACCATAACCACCCATAACCAACCCATCACCACCGCCCCACCGCCCCAGTGCCCCACTGGTCCAGGTCACCGATCTGCACGTCCAGCCACACGTGTGGCAGCGTTTGCAGGTCGTGCGGCTGAACCTGGGGACCTGCAGCGCTGCCGAAGAGCCCACCGAAGGCGGTCCTCGGTGCCCAAGGGGCGGTTGATGCTTCAAGGTGGCTGATTCGTCCATGATTAGTAACGGATTTTAGTTGATGGTTTATAGTACCGGTTTGATGATGATTGATTCGTTGGTGCTTAGTGACGATTTGCAATAGTAGTTAATGGTTGACGGTTGATGGTTGATGGTGATGGCTAGTGATGGTTTATAGTTCATGATTAACGGTGGTCGGTACTGGTTTGATGATGGTTGATGATTGATGGTTGGTATAGTGATGTTCCATGTTCATAGCTGATGGTTGGTTAGGGGTTGATATTGGTTTATTATGATGGTTCATGGCTAGTTCATGGCTATTTCTGAGTTGTTCATTGACCATCACTAACCATGAATAACCAACATCGACCCATTCCCCACCACCACACAAATATTGCCTAACGGTCAACCATTATCCTAGCCATTTCCATCAACCCATAATCAACCATGTTTAGTCGTTTCTTAACCATTAGTAGCTCGTCATTAACAGGCTAACCCACCATCAACCCACTAGCAGCCCGTTCCCGACCCGTTATCGTCCATCAATATTGATATTGCACTAAAAAACAGCAATCACCAACACAAGCCATCCGTATCATCATCAACCAACCATAGCAGCCATCCTTGGCTCACCATCAACCACCCACCCCCCAGCCACCGCAAGCGCCAGCGCGACGCCACGGGTCTTGTGCCACTGGGCACTTTGCTGCAGCTTCTCCCGGCATCCCTCCAGTCGCGCCCGGATCTCGGCATTGGGATCCAGCTGGAACGCCTGAAGCACATCAGTAGCCATGGTTTGAGCAGTAAATAGTAAACTAATGATGAGTAAAGTCAAATCAATATTGCTCAATCATAATTGGAACTAAATAGTGATGAGCAAATAGTGATTGGTAAGCTATGATTAGTAAATTGTGATTTATACTGGTGAGTAATGAATGCTTAGTATTAATTATGGTGAGCTATGGATAATAAACTAATGATGACTTATTATGATTGGTAAACAAATACTGGTGAGCTATGGATAGTGGTGAGTAATGATTAATTGTGATTTGCAAAGGATTAAATAGTGATCAATGGATAGTAATGAATAGAAAACTATGATGAATCAAGTTATAGTAATGGCTCAATAATTACCATGGATAGCTATGGTCGGCAAACAAATAACAATAATGATTAATCATGGTTGGTAAATATGAATTTCCAGTTGTAATAGACTTAGTAGTGATTAAGCCACATCTACTATGGGAGTAGCATAGGGTAACCACTACTATAACTAGCCATGGGAGTGAATTTTAACCTATGGATACTAATGTTTTGAAATAATTTGCTAGTAACCATGGAATAGCAAGTATTCACTATCGAATGGAGTAGACTCAGTAGTGGTTAGTAATGAATGGGAACCTATGGATAGCAATCAATGGAATAGTTTAAGCTGTGAATCCAGTTATCAAACTGCTATTGATGAATAGTAGTGGTTCACTATGGAAAGTAGTGGTTGTGGTTGGTAATGGATGGCTAGTTCTGGTTTGTTATGGTTAGTAATAGTTGTGGTCTAGCTATTATTCATTCTTATTTCAGCCCTGAGCCTTCCCAATGGTTAGTAATGAATAGCCACCTATGAATAGTAGTGCTTGGTCGTGGGTAGCAAACCTGGAAGCTAAAGATCATCTAACGGTGCAGTAACGGTTTGTAATGGCTAGCAATGCCCGTTGGTAGTATGGCTAATGAACAATTAAGAATGTTTGATGCTAATCAAGGTTGGCCGCCGTTGTGCTAGTTGCAATTGAGCAAAACCTCTAGAGTTTTTGGTCACCATCATAGTTTCCATGATTTCTAGTTGAGTATAGCACGCCCCAAGGAGTTGAGAGTTATACTGACTCTATTCATTCGATAGGGGGGTCCTGAGGGGTTTCTTTCTCCATCGCCATCCAAAGGTTCAGTAACACATTGTTGGTCATCCAACGGGTGTACATAAATCAACTAGTTGCATTTCCCTCGCTCGCCTCGCTGATAATAACCCCTAACTACGGACCATGAAGAACCATTCAAGGAGCACTATGATGGTGATAATGTGACAACCGGTGATAATGTGACAACCGATGCGATCAATAAACTATCATTACAATCATTGTTTTAATGATGCCGTAAAACAAAAAAACAATTACTTGTCATTGGTCACCATCATGAAAGCAATGACTGGCTTGCCACTAATTACTGAAGGTTGATCAGCGACACGAGCTCACATAATGAATTGGAGCCACATCCTGAAGCATTCCTTGGAAGTTGGCACATCGCCGACTCACATGCCCCACGGAGCCTTCATCAAGTCCATTTTTGCCTCCTCTAATGAGCCATGTCGCAGCTTGGCAACACCTTGCGGAACGACCCTGAGGATGGCAGCTATCCGGGGTGGGGTCGTATGGCTTGCCCTTCCACTGGCCATGATGACCTATTGTTACTCGCTACTACCATCATTACCACTACCCATAATGTGTAATTGACGAATGAACTAGCTCAATGATACATCATGGGTAATAGCAGCGTTTTTAGTCGCTTCATTGCTGGGTAGATTGTAAAGAACTAATTCCATCCCTTGGCTATCAATTCATTGTCATGGCTCCCGAAAGAAAAGCAAGCAACAACCGACCAAAAGTCAATGATGAGCAACCGTGAACTAGCAATGGTTGCACACCATGGCTACTGGTGATGTAAGTATTTGCCTTTGCCGGCAAGCTGGAGTAGGTGACCATCAGCAACCATCGACAAACTCAATCGTCAACAAAAAACGTTGTGATGCTGACAGCTGTTGTTCCACAACCCTTGTTGCATACTGGAATGAAGGTTCTTCTATACCTTCGGTTAACCCTTGTGAACGCAACCGGTTGTTATTCAACAGTTTTATTGCACATCTACTGTAATTGTTCATGCACAAGCCACAGCTACAGCTACAGGCACCCCTTTTCCGCCGAATTGGAAAAACAAAGATGCTCGGTGGTTGTAAGCCATCCCAAAAATATTCATCAATCAACCAACCATTGGGCATGCTGAGGAAAGTAAAAACCATCAAACCACCAACCAGAATTCTAACCATTGTGGTTGGTCATTAATCCCCATCATTAACGACTAGAATCCTCGAAGGGGAAAGTACCAAAAAGTTAACTACCATCCATTTACAATGGCTATGGGTCGGTTACACCCACCATCCATATTAACCACCCATGACTAATGTAAACCACTATAATCCTTAATTTATTTTAGGTGGGTTCTAGCTCCAAGACTTCGGAAGATAGTACGCTATGACTAACCAAATGTCCCTATTAACAACTATAACCATCTATAATCCCCAACTCGCAAGGTGTATTATAGCTCTGACACTTATAATATCATAAATAATAGTTATATTCATAGTCAGAAAAAACATTCATACACATTAATACCTATAAGATCATCCCCAACTTGGAAGCTGTATTCTAACTCTAAGACTTAGATTCACCAAAACGTCACCGATGCTTAAACCGGCTGGCGCCTCGTCGATACAACGCTTTGCAGTTCATGGGGTCCAGGTCCAGGGCGCTGTTGGCGCTGTCGATGGCAGCCAGGTACTCCTCGGTGCGGGCGTGGCATGGCGTGGCGCTTGGTGGCGGTGTTTGATGGTGGTTGATGGTGGTTGATGGTGGTTGATGCCATGATGAACTATGGCTAAGTGATGCTAAGTGTGGGTGTGGGTCATTTTTCCATCGCCTTCGCAAGGAGGTTAGCTGGGCTGAGCGTCAGCAACGGCATGGGCAACTGCGGGTCATATGGCTGAATTTGGGCCAAAAACGACCGAAGACATAGGTAGAGAACATCTTGGAACTCAACCATGCGTTGAACTTCATTCAGCTCCGGCAAAGCATGGAGGAGATGACTTCCCAAATAAGCAGAACAACATGGCGGATCACCCAAAACACCAATGGGTTCATCCGGTTCACATTCAAACTGCTAAGCCAAACAACCAAAGCATGATGGGAAGCGACAACAAGCCAGTAGGTTCCAAAGTTTTCCCACTAGACTAGACCTAGGCCAGCTCACGATTCATCCCAGCCCTTCGTGTTGGTGGAAAATGCCCACCATTTGCGAACCGAATTCGCCAGCCATGCTCATGGCCGGGAAAACGCCATGAGTTTTTTTCCCCGCTTTATGGGTGCCTCAAAGGTTCTGGTTCTGGTTGGTGATGGTTGGTTTTGGTTGGTTGGCTACGATAAAGCTCGTTATGGTTGGCTTTGGTCGACCTTCCAGCGAACCACCCTCAACGGCACCACCAAGGCTCCTCCAGCTTCAAATCACACTGGGACAAGTTGAGGAAACAGGAGACCTGCAGCATCTGCACCTCTTGTAGCGTCTCCGTTGATCCATCGATCTCTGCCGAGCCTTTGCCTTGAAGCAACCTGGGTGAGGCTCACAGCAAACGAGGTGGGCATGGCGGCTGCTCATCAGACAAGAATGTGAGATCAATCATTAATACTAATTACCAGCATGACCCAAGAACAATCCGAACTATCACCTGACTTGTCCCATATCCAACCTCTCAAAAGAACAACGACTCAACATGTTTATCCGTTCATCTTGGTGCCTTATAGATCCCTTGCTTAAGGTAGCTGTGAGCCACCCAGTTGTCCAAGTGCCCAGCCACATCAAGGCTTCTTGGTACGCCTTCCGTGCCGCTTGAAACTCCCCGTTGCGGGTCAGCTGGTTACCTCGGGCCTTGGCTTGTTGGGCCCGGGTCAGCCGTGTGGCGCTGCCTGCTATGGCGGGTTGGGACTTCTCCAAGGGCTGCGGGGAGGTGGCCGCGACAGGATCTGGAAAGAGGTGAATGGTGAACTCCAACAGGGCGCAGGGCGGAATCTCGTCTCCAGCACCTTCTTCACCTGGGGCAGTCCATGGTGGGTAGTGCTGGCGAAATTGCAACAATAACGCCACAAGGTTGGTCTTGGTTAGATGCTGCTTGATTTTCATGGTGGTTTGGTGTTTGGTTGGTTGTTGGGTTGGGTGGTTGGGTGCTGGGTGGCTTGGCAGCAGCAAAGGCAAGACCCACCGAGTGGCCATAGGTCAGGCTGTGGTGCGCCAAGAACACGCTCCGCTCATTGGGTCGCATGCTGGCCACCGCCAAGTTCCAAGCCTCCAAGACCTGGGGATGGCCATGACATTGGTCATCACCAGGTTGGTAGTGGTGAAGTAATGGTTAAATGGATGGTTAAGCTCAAGCTCGTGGGTTATAATGGTTTTATAAAGGCGTTATATAAGGGTTATAGCGATTACTAATGGTTAATTACAAGTTAACTAAAATTGTTATAGTGGTTCACAACACGGGATAATCACCAACAATCGTGGATAAACAACCCCTTTATGATGGCTTCTTCAAGAAGGGAACCCCCAAAGTTATGGTTGGTTTCTTACTATAAGGGATGAAGAAAGGATAATTTTGGGCGTCTCCTATGCTTAAAAACCATCATATATATTTTTGGTTGATGGTATGAACTGTTCAATGATCACTGACTAGCTAAAGCAAACAACAAAAAGGGACTCTGACTGTCTGTGGGGAATTTCATCCAATTTGGATGTGTTGGTAACCAATCATGGCTAATTATTGACCCCACAGCTAACATGCACATGGTTGATACTTGGGGATGCGGGATGTTGGATCATTATGCTGGATACGGATACGTATGGAATGCTTCAAATCCACCAATTTGAGCTACACATCTTGGGAAATCCCAACCCGTCACCACGTTTATTTCTATCAACCAGTATCACCCATTTTTAACCATTATTACCCATCACTACCCATTATCAACCATCATGAAATCATGATTAATCACAACTAACCAATATGAAAAACCATTCGTATTCTTCTTTCCATTTTCCTACCTCGCTGAAAGGTCACTTCGGTGTAGCCATGAGAAATGCAAAAGCCAATGGTAGAGTGATTGACATTCATGATGATTTTCGCAACTAGTTACATGATGGTAATCGCACTATCTCTTTTTTTCTTTTTTTCGCACTATCTCTTTTATAATTAGTGGTGACCAATAATGAAAAATAATGGGGCCAAATTTGGAGTGACCATTCTATGCTATTTACTTTGGCGGTGAGCATTGTTTTTACTAAACGTATATTCTGATATTGGAACTATCATTTGTATTTGCCAGTATCAATAAGATCCTTGCAACCACTAATAACATTCTAATAGTAGAATCGTCCCTAATATTGTCAACTCGCCATTTTTTCAGCATTGGTTAAAAATAATCCTAAGAGTAGTGAACTTTGCCCACCTTGGAAAATCAACATCGTCATCAAAATGCACCAAGCATACCAGGGCCAAGCACCACAACTCCCCCAGGCAGAGCCACCTCATCGGAACCCAGGGTGAAATCGAACAGTTCATTCTCTGAAGAGTCGATCCTCAGCAGGGGCTGGCTGTCATGACTTGGGTGCAGCGAACCTGGTCAATCAATGGCTCTTGGTCACTATGAAGCATCAATAGTGGGGGATATCAGTGGATAGTGATGGATATTAACCAACAACTATGAGGAAAACAATGGTCAATGATAGTACACCAGGGCTACAGGGTGAACTTACCCACAGCTGAATGGTCACTATCATCAATCAACTGTAGCTAAAATTTGCAACCAATAGGTGGGTGAGCAAATGATTGAGCATTTATCCTTATATAATGCGCATTAATCAACCATCTTTAACCAGCAGCTGCGTGATCATGTAACCATGATCAGCAACCTTTAACCATTATTGCTTGGCCAGTAACATTTAAAAAACTGCTTAATTAAACATCAACCATGAATGAACCATCGATGCACCAATTATCAACCCACGTTCATCAGCAACCATTAGCCCATCATTGACCATTCTTACCAACATTTGACCATCAACCAACCATCAATCAGCCGTTGCATCAACTATCATTAAGCCAATATCAACCACTACTAACCAACCACCAGCCATCAGCATTAACCAGGACAAACATTCATGTATCATCATCTCCCATCATCAAGATTCATTAACCATCATCATACCATCATCAAATACCACTAGCTACTTGGTTAGAAATCATCCACCATCATCAACCATCCCTCTACCAAGCGTGAATCATCATCAACCATCACTAAAGCATAAGTATAAAGCCACTATTAACCACTCTTCTCAAGCATATCAATATCATCATCACCCACCATTAACCATATCATTTCCCATCACTTCCATCACTTTCGCCACCCATCAGTGGCGCCACCAACCATCCACCACTCCCCCCATCTCATTACGTGGCCTGTCGTGGCCCGTTGCGTTCCCAGCTTCAACGCCTTGGCGTCGCCGGGACCCACGCGCCGCGTCTCGTAGCGCACGGTGACCCGGGCGCCGGGCTCGGGCGCCGCGCCGTGGCCGACGCTCAGCGGGCGCTTCAGCAGGCGACCGTCGCCCAGGAGGTCGTCCATGGCGCCAACGGCCACGGTGGATGGAAGGTGAGATGGTGAGGTGAGATGGATGGTGAGATGGATGGATGAAAGGTTGCTCCAATAGTGGTTTGCTTATGATCTTGATGGCAGATGGTGGATTGAGCTTGGTGAAGTTGAGTGATGAGGTTGGTTGAGCTTGTTTTGGTTCAGGTTGGGGGTTGAGGTTTGAGTTTGTTTAGTTGCTTGATGATGGCGGCTACTTGTGGTGGTGAATAATAGTTTAAAGTGCTACCTGGCGATGGTTCATGCAATTAAGCAAGGCTACTGAGTATTGGTTCAAATGGTGGGTTGGCTGGATGGTTGGTGAAAGAATGGTTAAATAACAGTAGGATGGATGATAGATGGTGATGGTTCGCGGCTGGTGGTTGATGGTGGGGATTCGTTGATGGATGATGGTTGGCCATTTCATGGAATGCTAACATCGACCTTGGTTGTATGTTCATGATGTCGGTGCTTCCTGAATGACGGATCACGTCTAGATAGCTCTGAAATCAGCATGGTTCGTTTGTCATGAGAACCACTGAATAGTAACAGAACGCAGCATCAGGGTCCGTGGATGTTTCTTACTGTTAGAGGGTTGTGTGATGTTGGTGTTGGAAGGTTGGATGGCTAATGATGGTGGATGCTCTCTGAAGGTGCGTTGATGTGGCGTGCATTGATGTCTGGGTCCCTGCAAAAACGGTGTTACCGTGTTACCTATTGTTGTGTTTCTCAAAATAGGGGTACCCCAGTTCATCTACTATCAACACTTGGTAGTGGTAGACCGGCCATTTTGTGGGGGTTCCCCATTTGAAGAAACCACCATTTTTAGATTTTGAGATATGATTTCCATAGCAATCAACTTGAACCATGGAATGCCAGGTTGGTATAGCACATGCCCTGACCACATGTCCGAAAGCCGAGCGCAACGAGTTGCACGATGGGTCGACACAGCGAATCAGCATGCAAACGCCACAGCGAGTGGTGGCTGGGCGGTGCGCTTCTTGGTGATGGGAGTTATTACCCTGGGTCCACGTGAATTATTACCCTGGGAGTTGTTACTTCTTGGGTTCCACTTGATTTGAAGGTCCAAGTGAATTATTACCCTGGGCTTCCAACAGCCATTGTTTTGATGGTTCTTTTATGGCACTAATCATGGCTTTACTAAGGGTTTTTATCAATTAATATGGTGGTTTCTCAAAATAGGGGTGCCCCTAATAAATCAGCTGATTTCAACCATTTAAAGAAAACCGTTGATTTTGGTGGTCTCCTATTTTGAGAAGCCACGATCTGAATTGAGTTCTTTCTGCCATTATTTGTTGAACGCACATTATTTGGAAGAACTGACCACCGATTATACAAGTATCACACCTTGCTCAAAGCATTGTCAACCAGATTAATTAAACTTTCATACATGATTGTCATTATGCATTGTTCACTTTGCAACACGATTCGAACTGTTGTTTTGTCACATGAGCCATTAGTTCACAGTTGTTTATCATAAGCATCAACTATGCGTTTAACCAACCAACCTTAATCATCAAATACCATATAAGCTCGATCACACCCATGAACTGGGGTCACGAGCTACTACAAACTGCATAGCTTAAGCAAAAAACAAGCAGTTTAGGATAGTTTAGGCTAGTAAACATAGAAAATGTTTAAGAGGTGAGGGGTTCTTTCAGAAATACGGACATTCATATGCACATATAATTCACATGCTTGCCTATAAATAGCTGGTGATTTCCCGTCAAATATCGGCATAGGAAGATTTTCAACGGCTCACTTGGCACCAAGCACACCGCGCAGCATGGAAACTGCTAGAGCACCTTCGGCATTGTCCAAGTCTATGCGGCAGGTCATTCGGTGTCCTGGTGAACGGTGGGACCGGGAATCCGTGGGAACTTATTGGAACCCCACCCCGCCCCTGGTGGAAATGGAACCATCTTTGTCATGTTGCAACAACTCAGTTTCCAAACACAGCACGTGGTTTTTGCGCCTGATCAGATTGAAACCGTGTCCAGCGCAGTTTTCTTGCCTATCCTTGCCCTTTTCAGCAAGTGAAGAGCTTTTCAAAGGCTTTCTGATAGAATTTACACTTGCCATTCTAGTTCTCATTGTCTTGGCTAGGTCCTGTCAACCATCCACCGGCAGCAATGGTAAATTCCGACAGGCCGCAAGTGGAATGCATCCATGAGTCTGGGAGGATGATCATTTCTCCTGGCTTCACGGCGCACTTAAGAGCACCTGGCGGAGGCTCCACCTCTCGTAGCATGGCGCAGGCGTTGGGGTACTCGAAGCTCTGATTTGAGCCCTTGGATTTTGGGGCACCCCCCCATTCCATGAGGCCAATCTCATCCTCCATATCCGCACCATAGAACGGTTCCAGCAGCCACCATTGTTTGATCCCTTCGACTTGGGTGTTCCAAACCGGATCATGGCTATGAAAGCCATGGGAACTGCCTATTCCATCGATGGCAATGATGGCTTGGCAAGATTCAGGGCCCCAGCCCCAGTCCGGACTTGGGGTGAATTGATCTCTGAGTTTATCCACGAAATATTTCAGGCCGTCGTTTCCTTTGCAGCCGCGTTCACTGACAAAAAGGAAAACATCGTCTCTACTCTCATTGTGTGAGACGTAGTCTTTCAGGGTGGTGTGACTGTGTAGTGGAACAATCCAATCCGGATAGTTGAAGGTTAACCTCTGCCACGGAGTGTCCCCCATGAAGTTTACAAGTTCATCCATATGCCAGTGGTCTGCTGCCATCCATCCCAGTTGTTTGGGAACGCTTGCCTCTACGATGGTAGGCTTGCCATCGTTCAAGGCGTCCGCAAAGTCACCCTTCAACTCCTCCAAGGACTTTTCTCGCTTCTCTTCACTGGCACCCTGAGCCTCCAATTTTTCCGTCATCTTTTTCACCTTCTCACTCCATGCAGCTTGGACCTCTGCCAAGGTCATGGACTTCAAGCCGGGGCAACGATGTGCCAGGGAGAGATCCTTCACCTGCTCATAGGCATCGTTGCAGTCTTTCGAGTAATCTGTGTGATCAATGACCTTCTCGTGCATGTAGCGATGGTGGTTGAATTTCTTCTTGGATGCTTTGGCCCAGGGATTTCCGTTATCCGAAGGTCTGAAATCGGGGACTACCTGCGGCCCTTGGGATCTTTTCTGCAGCAAACCCATGGCATCCTCAGTTCCTGTGCAGCCCTCGCAGCTCCCATCGATCTGGCCGCTGACCTGATAGACTAGCAAGGCGGTGCTCAACAAGAAAGCCATGGCCACCCTGGCGTCGAATATGGCTTCGGCTGGTCAAGTTGGGGATCGCAAGCTGGTGCCAACCTCTGACCACGATAAAACTAGAAGGGGAATCGAGGATTATGCCGTTCAGTAGCGCAGAGAGAGCTTGTGTAGAAAGCTCTACTGAGCCAAAATGCGACCGTCTTTAAATCATCAGCGGAATCTACAAAAGACCAGCTCCAAAATGCTTAGCTAATGCTTTCAAATCATTGCGTTTCACAGCCACAAAGGAAAAAAACATGCAGTGTCTTCAAACTGATCTCTCTGCTACGGCCACACGCTCTCCGATCCTATGCTTTGAAGTTTCCAGTATCCAAACAGCTTCCCAATAATATCAACCATAAAGTGAATCATCCCCAAACTATGTAGCGATTTCTAGTATTTCAATCCTATACTTCTTGCTTCTTGCTGGTCATGAACGAACCATCTTGATCCGACCAATTGGGCATTTTCCTTCAACCAGGAGTCCTTACGCAACGACTAAGTCTTGGGCGCCAGCGCCCGCCGCCCACCCCTTGCGGTGAATCGCCGCTGCAACGAGTGTCCTGCGCCTAGACAAAGGCCGAAGAGTTGTTCTCCCGTGTCCTATCCGAGCAGTTGGTCAGCAATGGCTTAAGTTATGATGGTTCAACATGGGCAATAGTGGTGATCAGCACCATTGTTGATCATGGTTAATGATTTTCAAGAGTAGTCGTCATAGTAGTAGCAGTAAAAACAGTTATATTATTTGTAGTAGCAATGAGAATAATAGTAGCAAAAATAATTGAGTGTATAATAATGATAGCAATACTTGTAGTGCCAATATTGGTAGTAAATGGTAGTGGGAATGGTAGTGGGAATGGTAGTGGTTCTGAATCATTGAGCAACATCAGTTACCCGTTCTGGACTATCAACCAGCGACCCCAAACCATTTCTTACAGTAGCCATCACCAACCATTGCTGAGTCACTAGATGCCCATACTTCGCATCAATCGATCAGGAATTACCTCCATTAAGTAGCGTAGCGATTCTCATTGCTTCACCCTTGGCCTGGCTGGTGGTTCTAAGCCATCTTGTCAACCAGCCAACTATCCAAGCTTTGGGAAAAAGAAACAGTATTTAGTATTTACTATTTACAGTATTTGAAACCACCAAAAGTCCACCCCTATGCTTCCAGTTGCCTTAGATCATTAGGTAACCTGCTGGTTTCTACCATATCTACCATTGTTGTGGGTTGATTACCTACTTTGGTGGGAACTGGAAGCATAGCCCACAGCAAAACGGCAAGAAAAGGGCCCCATCGTCCTGTCGCACCGCCCAAGAAGCTGCGACTCGCGCAGGTTCCGTGGCCTCTGCGCTGGGAAATGCTGGGAATCATTGGCTGACAGTGGTGAATTGGAACGGATAACAACCAACATCAACCAACAGCTGGAAATTGTTCAACCAAAATACTTCAACACCTGGTTTATCCTGCGCAATTTCTAGCAACAATAATTACTTACCAAAATAAATAATAGCCAACAACGAACAACATCCAGCACTTCGCGTGCTGAACTTCAGTTCTTTTGCTGGTCAGCTGCTGTCAACAAAATAGAATGTTTGACCTGACGCGGTGGTGACTGAAACGATGTACTTTTGGCAATCGAAGGGTCTCCATGTTGCCATAGCGGGAACGGTGCTACCAAATGGCTATCACTGCAGTTTCTATTACGAGCTTCAACTATCTCTGCTCCAATGCTCTGTTCAACGCCAGACCGCCGAGCCTTCGATACTGCCCAACTTGTGCATCAAATGCCCCAAGGAAACAGCACCCTTTCCCTCTTAAAAGGTGCCTGTCTTGGATGCTGCCCAGGATTCACCCAGCATTCACACCACCGGGAGCTCTTTCTCAGCGTCGACTTGTGTCGATCTCGGAGACTGAAACTTGGCACGGACAGGGAGATGTAGACTCCATTCATGTGCGGATTTGGCAAAGTGAAACAAGGAACGTGGCCACCGCTTGTCGGTGCCAACGTGGCCAGAAAGTGGCAACCTCCGGTCGCTAGACTCAATTGCAATGATGGTTTCTTCTGGTTCCCGATGCTACAAATGATGGTCAGTAGGGATGAAATGCTGGCAAAACACTCAACAATGGTTTGATGAGTGGCCTACCCCGGCTGAGTGGCTCAAAGTGCTTAAGGATGGTTGATGACGGACGAGTGATGCTGGTCCATACCATCTCAAGCGACCACCAGCCAGACCCAAGGAGCGACAATGATCAAACAGCTGAACCTACCCCCAGGGCAGGTCCAATTACCATTGCTTTCCAGGTTCTTACCGTGACGGCCAGCTGGTTGAACTACGGAATGGTGGTGTAATCCCAGGTCCCCGGAGGGTTCCACTTGCCGGCGCGCCAAGCAACAATGGATGGACCATGGATCTTGGCCCTTCAAACGTCTCGTCGTCCAATCCCGTATTCATCAATTCTCATGGATTGTAAGATAGGGTCTGGTGACATTCGAAAAGTGGCCTCTAGTGATACTTAAGTCCCATCTCATCATCCAAGAAATTACCACCCATTCAGAATCACACCACGCAAGATACTACATGACATAGGACTAAAGCTCCAAATGCCATCTCCAGATCCATGACATAGGACTGTTCAGTGCAGGGTGATCCCCAAAATTCCGATTTGGCAGCACTTCCCTGATGACATAGGCCAGAAATGGCAAAAGTGACTTTGTTGATGACATAGGTTTGTCTTACACGGGGTATATTTACTAAGTGCTATGTCATTAGCCCCTAGTATAAATTCGATTAGCCGAATGATGGTTGGTATGATGATGCTTGTTTATGATTGTTGATGACTAATGAGGGTTAATAATAGGATATAATAGGTAAAAGGAGGTTTCATGATGTTCAAGAACGGCAAGTAGTGGATAGCCAGTGAGGCTTATTTCCTGCGATGTTCTCTTATGAGGAATTCAAAGATGTTGGTTCACAGTGGAAATCGCTTGTGACCCTTTGGTAAGCTGCATTTGCACATCCAAAAACATTATCATCCAGCCCTCTGCTGTAATCAAAACTAATCCGAAGGCAATCTTACAAATGCAATTTGCAGTTCTGAGGCTGATGATGCTTATGAGATGCAATTGGCGCAGTACCACGGTCAAGGGCCGGTGATATTTCAGGTCCGCTTCCATTACCGAATTGGCTCAAGTGAAGGCGGCTGCTCCTGCTACATCATTCTCTGCTGGAAAAGTTCACGCCAGATCTCTCTCCCTGCTTTCACGCGCGGCTGGACGACTTGAAAAAAAATCACTTGGCTGCAAACTAAACTGCCAAGTGGGTGCTTGTGGATCCCGGGTCCCTTCAAAACTTTACCGACATCGTTGTCATCCAACATCATCTGCCCCGGTTCCACAAGCGTAGCACCGAGACGCTGGCGCCCGCCACCGCGGCGCGTGCCCTCAGATGTGGGTGATGGGATCGATGGTTCCGATGGACTGCTCCGGATCGCAGCTGCCCAAATCCACGACCTGCATGGATTCCTCAGCCTCGGGAGCCTCGGGAGCCTCTTCCGACCTTGGAGAGGTGGGGAGCTGCGGCTGGTGAGGCCCTGGTAGCTCCCAGCCTCGTTCCCCCTTTGAAGGGACTATGGATACACATGGCATAGCCTCCCAACGGCAGTTGATGAGGGTTCTTTGATGCTTATAATGCTCATGGAAAGGCTTGGTTGGTGGTGGATGGTGGAATCTGCTGGTTTCATTGATGGTGGAAGCACATTTTTTTTGATGGTTGGTCCACGGTTTGATTCGATGGTGAACCTTGCAGAAGACATGGACGCCTCAGCAGCAAAAGAAAAACGCAACATAATATATTATCATTTGTAAGAGTACTGGCATGTACTGGGGTCCTGAAAGTACAGTTGTCGATGTCGGCTAAACGGCCTTATTGATTTTTGCCGTCTCTGGTGTGATCTTTTTTCACAATGATAAAAATGTTCCATCTAAGATTTACCCAGACACTTCTGCTCCACAGCGTTGTCGTCCTCGTTGTCTTCGTCGCCCGAATGATAGTGGACCAAGGGCACTGTGCTCAAAGATTCGATCCAACATAGCCAATGGCAAACCGCAATCTCTTCAACTCCAAATTCCGTGAC
This sequence comes from Symbiodinium kawagutii, assembly GCA_009767595.1. Taxonomy (NCBI): domain Eukaryota; class Dinophyceae; order Suessiales; family Symbiodiniaceae; genus Symbiodinium; species Symbiodinium kawagutii. The sequence goes on along the minus strand of VSDK01019125.1, from coordinate 374,209 downwards.
AATGGACGAAGCCGGAAATAAGGGGAATTTTTCTTCACCTCCCTTGGGGAGTTTGTCAAACGCCATCAAGCCTTCGGCCAGAAATGTGACCAAGCGTTTGGAGGCTGGCAGTTTGTACCTCCTTCGGAGGTACAACGTCCAAGCCATCGAACATAAATCACGGAAGAAACTCTGCGTGCACCGCAGCTGACCACAGTTGTCCTTCACCTCCACGAAGGCATCAACGATGATCGCCAGGAAGAAGTTCAACAATGTGAAGAAGACCTATACAAGATTATACAAGCAGGTCCCCAGCAGGTTTTAAGTTGGGTTGGTTCCAATTTAGCTATAAACCTTCTGATTAATGGTTGGGGGCCCACCTCGGACAAACAGCTGCAAAATTCAAAGCACCCCCAGCTGTAGGCTTGGCTACGCTCCGGTAAACCAACCTGGCTTTACCCGTGGAGGCCAATACTCCGGCATAGCGAGTCACAGTGAGCAACCGCTCGCGGTGGTGGCTGAATGGTTGCCGGCTGCTGATCAACCATGGTCAGTATGGCTGTTATAAGCGTGAGGGTCAAAATCCTATCTGCTCTGCTTTCCTTCTAACGCACGACCATTTTTTCCAGGGTGATCTCCCAAAGGCTAGCTCAAGACTTTGGTGTTGGACAAAGGTTTCCGAAGTCAGGATGGAAAACCTTCTGAGTAGCCAACGCGTCCCCCAAAACGTGTTGCCACTCCCAGTGTTACCGTCAACCACCGGTAAGTGACCATGAAATAGGTTTTCTGAGCAGCTCGATCATGAAGAATGTTCGAAAGCGTTTGTCGTTTGGGGTGCTATGTCAAATGTGAGGTCATGATTGCTAAATGAATTGCCCAATCATTTGGACATTCACTACGCATCATCTGTTTGTGGAACCCATGAGCCAACACACGCACACACACACACTCCATCTGCTGTCAATCAGCGATGAGCATGAAGGAGACGGCGTAGAGCCAATACATCACCATGGTGGCTGCTGGTTGGTCCCTTGCTACAAGTGAGGAATTTCTAGTGGCTACATGGTAGATCCAAGTCCTATTTTCTTTTTTTTTTTTGGGTGGCTATAAACCCTCAAACCTAATCCCTCAAATTCCTTCAAAAACACTTTCTAAGTCTCTGATCTAACCCCTTACAGTCCCTTAGAAAAACCCATCAAATCCCAAACGTTTCCGGCCAAAGTCGCCAATGCCGAGCCCGTGAGCGCTTCCACCCCATCGGCGTAGATAAACTCTCCGAAGAGCATCCGCACCTGTGCAGAGCAGGCGCTGCCGAAGGTGCTGAAGATGTGGATGCGGCCGCCCAGGAGGAAGTTGGCCATGAAGGCCAGCATCAAAAACAGGATGGCGAAAACGAAGAAGAAGTGCATCATGTTGAACCTTAGAAAGTGATACGGCTCAGGCCGTGATTCACCAAGCATCAACCACTAATCATGAACCTGAGCAAGTGATCATGGATCTGCTTTGGTACATGATGTTCGGCGTTTTTATTCACTATGATCATCAACCACTTCTAATCATGATCAGGAACGATTCATCATCCTGAGCAAGTGAGCGAGCGGCAAAACCTCAATTTGAAATCGCAGATTTTCTCAATTGTTATCGTTTTTGGGAGTTCACTATATCGTTTCCCAGTGTTTGGTGACATTGGATGCCCTCCAATCACACTCTTGATGCGCAGTCAATTACTTTTATGCTTCCAGGTCATCATCTGCCGTGTCTCCATTACTTGTTTCCATTTGTATAACTTTCTATGTTCAGGTCATAAGCCTTTCACACGACCGATTTCAACGCATCACTACTGGATCGGCCCGATGGGCAACTCATGAGAAGAAAACATTTTGTGAAAATCCGCTTATCGTTTCGTTATCGTTCTGCTTATCGTTCCAATCCTCTCGGTACTTTAGAACAAATCTGGATTGTTTAAAAGGCTGAATCTCTGAAGTTATCTTCGGTTTTCTTATGTTATCGGTTTTGGGAGTTCACTATATCGTTTTACCGGTCCCGGAGCCATTTCCTGAAGATATTCCAGCCGAAGACTTCAGTTAACTACGGAGAGTTTAGCCTTTCTCTCATTTGATCATGAACCTTCTTGGGTAACCACAAGCAGTGCTGATCCATAGCAGTAAATCCATCAACGTGATGCTGAGACGTTCATCATAGATAGCTGTAGGGTTGGTTGAGGCCAACCCTACAGCTATCTATTCTATTTACACCACCCATCAATTAACAAACCACGAACTACCAGCATTAGCATATGACATGACTACGATTATTGATTCTGATACTTTGGTCACAGTAATGCCAGCCCTGGATTAATAAACCCCTGGCTGATTAATAGAGGGTATCCCCCAGTTCAGCCAACTGGTTTCCCATTCAAATCGTAACCCCTCCTCAATTGATAAACCTATGGAATTCACCATTATTGTTGGTTTTTATTTCCTAAAAAACCCGCATGCACAGTTATAATCTCTATAACCCCCTCTTCACCTCTTCACCACGTTCAACCATCATAAACCCCATAGAATCTAGCTTCACTCATGCTTACATTCATAAGGAACTCTCCATTTCAAGGACACCACGTCACCATGGCTTCAACCCCGACACTGGGTCCCAGGTACAAGGCTTTCTGCACCGTAGAGGTGAGCATGGCCACCCGTGGGTGCACGTTGAAGGCCAGGACCATCTGCAGGAACTGCACGTAGAGCACCACGTAACAAGCGATGCGGTGCCGTTCCAACCACGACGCCTCTTCGTAGATCACGCTCTTCACCTGACGCTTGGGCCACTGGGGGCGGCCTTGCTCCCGCAGTAACGGGCCATAGGGATTACACCTGGCTCCAAGCAGCAGCCAGATTTATCTGTAGGATTCGTAGGGTGATATGGGAATTATTGATGCGAATTAAGCGGATGATTGATGCGAATTGGTTGTTGTTGAGTGTATTTCGTGCAATGATAGGACCAAAGCAACAAGAACCGACAATGACAAGGATCCTTTGATAAGAGGATTGTGGGAGTGATGACCGTCAATAATAGGGATGTGACTTAAACTCATCAATGACGAATGGCTCATAATGGCAAAGACAGTAGAACAAAAAAACTCACAACTCAAAACTCATAACCACCAACTGACCATTGTTTTTCGCAGTTCGACCTGATGGGTAATGACTTGCCTGGCTAGTTGATGGTTGACTTCTGTATTATCAATCATTAACCTTTACCTTGCCGTAGTTTCTAAACATGGCTCATTGATGGTTTTTCATGACTACGGGGCTACTTGATGCTTAATAATCCACTACCAAGCCCGGCTGTCCCATGGCGCGCAATAACGCCGGCAGCTTCAACCGTCCGAAGCCTGAGCCTCAAGATGCTATCATCACTCAAAAGTAGAAGTTCCAGTTTGTTGTATGACCATCCTGGAGGTTGAACTGACGGTTATAGTAGCTAGTTCTAGGGGATGACCACCAACAATCATAGATAAACAACCACGATGTGGTGGTTTCTCAACATAGGGAGCCCACGAAGTTACGGATTGTGTTTACTATCTAAATGATTAATATATGAAGGATGATTCGGGGGGTCCCCAATATTGAGAAACGCCCATATCTGGTTGGTGGTTGGCCAGCCCCTATAGAACAAAATGCATACTGCAACAACCAGCCCACCATTTTTACTGGGGAAATGAAACATTTCGAGACTTGTGCAATCTTACATAGTAAACCATGCTAGCATGGTATATCTATCTTATCTGTAACAAGACTTCCGCCTTAGCTATGATATGGACATTGATAGTTACAGTAGTCTTACCCAGTAATTATCCTATAGATGCCAAATATTTCACTCAAGCTTGATATTTAGATCATTTCCACTCATTTGCCAGCATTGGGCATATTCCGAGTTGAAACTCTATGCGCTCCAGGATGGCTATGCTGCTATGCTGTTTTATGCTGTTTTTTTCTCTCCCCCATCCCGAAGGTTCAGCTGGGCTGAGGGCGAGCCGGTTCATCAAATTGCATTTTCACAGTCATAGTTGAATTGAGCGATCTTAATATTCATGGCTTGTGGAGTTAAGATCACTCGTTGACGACCTTAAACAAAACAAATGGTCAATGAACGACAGTTAATAATGGTTAATTAAGTAGCAGCTTATTTTTGGTCATTTCTGGTTCAGGAGAGTCAATAAAACGCATTCGGAGATCAATATTGATAAAACTGCCATATTTAAGGAAATCACCTTCTATTGATGGTAAACATGATGGGTCGTGGTTTGCTGACATGGTAAATCAAACGATGACTGCCTTGATGCAACTTTGTGAGAAACCAAAAATTGTAGAACGCCGGTGAGCGTCAAAAAAACATGAAGCTACAGTCTGGAGGTGGGAGCCTTCCCGAAACTGCTGCAATTTGACTTGCAGCCATCTTTCTGCCAGGGGGTAAGCCATAAATTGCAATATCCAACTGAGGTACTTGAACGGGACAACTACATTCAAAATTCAAACACCCCGCGCTGAAACTCTGCACATGTGAGCCCTGGAGGGTACATGAAAATAACTTTCGGCATCTTAAGCCTTGACATCCTGGAAGGACGGGTGATGTTTACATCCGCGGCACCTTGAAGTATTCTGCCACGCTGTGTTGCAAATGCGCTTCGTCCATACCTTCGTTGTTCAAAAAGGTTTGCAGCAGCAAATCATATTCATGGGACATAGGCGCCTGGCGAACAGTGGCAGGCTCTCCCCAGCCTGGTAGGCTGCTTAGGCATTGTAGGTGCTGCTAGGTGTTGCATTCTTCGGTGCATCTGTGATCAAACATGGCAAGTTGGTTCTGTTGAGGAGTAGTTTTGCTGGTGGATTTGACTATTGACCTTGTTCCTGCTGTCGTTGGCGTCGTTGATATTCTTCGTCTGTTGCTTGTTGTTGGTTGGTTGGGTTGGTCAGCCGGTTGGCTGTGTTGCTGCCTCTGTTAGGCAATATGGTGTTCTCAACCATTTTATATGGATCACAAGGTCTGCATCACATCTCCACAGGACCACCACCACAATAATGACACCCGCAACAATCGCAGCAACAAATCTCGGAACACCATTGAACCAACCATGCACACCAATTGCGGGTCCAAGAAACATACTGAGCGAACCGGTGAAGCAACAAAGAACAGGGATGTACACTCCAGTGTTCTAGCATAGCAATGGAAAATCACCAAGAAACCAGAGGAAGCCATCAATGGTCGGTGATCAATTGCTAGGTTTCTTTACCAAAGGGCAACCCCCGATGCAGTTCTAACAGTGAGGGAAACGCCCATCGGTCAGAAGCACCAAGCATCCAAGATCAGCCAGGTCGGTGTGCATGAAGATCAGCGACGGTTGATGGTTAGAAAATGCTCCAACTCCCCTGTAGGTCGCTACCATTTGGTTGGGCCACTCCTGGGGCCCGCTCCTGGCCTCGCTCCCCCTTTAAAGGGCCAGAACGGGATACCCCTAGCTCTGAATGACTCCCTCCCAACCACCAGCCAGGTCATTACTCAGTGACTCATCAACCGTGGATGTGCTGGGTAAGCTTTGCCTGTTGAGACCAGGAGATCAGCAGAATCAACGGGTAGATCAGCAGCACGATGCGCGAGATAATCTCGTAGAGCATCAGACCCAAGTTGTACTTCTCTGGATGGCAGCAGAGATAGACCACCTGGGTCAACCCTTGGAACGCCCCTTGGCACATTTTGGCACCCTTGAAACGGTGTTCCAAACCAAGGATTTCACAGTTGAAGCCAGTTCTCCGGGCTTCAGAGCAGGAGCTTGTGGAACCACAAGCAGTGCCATCCACAAGCTGAAACTTCCCTGCCGAAGGTTTAAGGATTGACTTCTCAAAGATCACACAAAAATCATCCGACCGACCATATGATTCATCTTGGCTCAAAGGCTCAAAGATGTACCCGCCAATCGGTCGCTTATGCCAGGTTGGTCCCCCCAATCAGTTGCTTATCGTGGTTGGGATCTACCAATGGGAAGCTTGTGAACCCGGGAGTGGCGACTATCTGCCCTTGGTAAACCAGGTTAGCGCAAGTTGCCAACCAGTCACCAATCAAAACAACTAATTATTCATTATTCATAATCTTAATCATCAAGTAATCCGACCAGGGTTGACAATAAGTCAATGATTATCATTCACCATGATCATCTGAAAAACAATCGCTACAGGTATGATTGAGAGCTATGATCCCCGTGGCCGCCCCGAGCCCGGGCTTCTGCAACCTAGACACCAGGGAGACCATACTGATGAAGGCTCCAATGCAGGTGGTGATCAAGCAGCCTGCAGATGGCGAGTCAGCGGCGAGTTTTGCCCTGCGGGTGATGGGTGGTGATGGGTAGTGATGGGTGATGATGGGTGATGATTGACAAAGAACCACCAATTGTTTCAACTAACCAACAATTGCCAATAGCCCGCTGAAGTGGGAACACAGCCATCACTGGCCAACAGTAATCAGCTGCTTTGTAAGGCCGAACTGGGAAATTGTTTGGTGAATAGCGGCAAGAATGGACCATACGGCACATAGGCTGTTTTGTTCCATATGTTGGAAAAAATCATGCAAAATCACCGCCAACAATGAGCTTCACAAATGGATCTGCCAACATTTGCGTTCTGCGCATGGTAGCTACTGGAAACCAAGATCTTGGTCAAGGGCTGGTGGCAAGCCATTGAAAAGCTGAAGCACCACAATCAAAGTGGGATCCCTCCATCCAAAGCTTCAGATCAGGGATGCTTGGGTGCAAACCTTGACCTCAAAACATCCCATCATCGAGTTGTAGCATCGACATCATTGAGAGGTGGGGTGCTGCTTCACAAGGCTTTCTGACGGGTACTCAGCCATGGGGTGAAATGAACACAAATGGCTTGCAGGGCCCCACCATTACCATGAACAAAAACTATTTCAACCTTGATATTGGTGGCAAATTAAGCAGCTGCATCATAGTATCGCAATCAGCCCGGTGGTGATATGTGGGGATAATCGTTTAGCAGTCGTACCTTTAAGCGGATTCCATGTGCATGGCTGAGTTCAATCTCTGGAAATCTCAAGGACTTTTCCCAAATGCGGTGCCAGTGAAAGCCTACCCATTAAGAAGCCATAACCAGCGAGTGAAGAAACAAGAAAGGCCCCTCATGGTGGATATGGTCGGAAGTGGTGGATGGTGTTTGAGGGTGGTTGATGGTCGTTGGTGGGTTGAACTAACTACCGTTCGCATCTGCCCAACTAACCCACGACCAGCGGCAAGCCAGTTGTTGTTGGTGGTTGCTTCGTGCACTCTCTGCTTCTAGGCCAAGATGTCTATGAGGAGATCAATCTGAACCACCTAAGCATCCTTCACACTGGCAAAATCCAGCTTGGAAGCTACACCACCTATATTTGAGGTACATGACCACCCATTGAGCTGGTTAAGTTTAGGATAGTTAGGGAGAGCTTATTGAAAGCTGGTTGTCCGATGATTGTTCTGGTTTATGGCTTGTTGTTAGCTCTAGTATCAGTCATCATCAGTCATTCTTGGTTTATTACAGCTTATTACGAACCTTGAACTAATCATATATTCATCATAAAATGTACTAAATTGATCAACCATTGCTCCACTCTCCCCCTCCACCTTGGAAGTCCGTGGCAGCTTGCCGTGTGAGGTCTCGATATGTGACCATGTGCACGGCACCCTCCACGTTGCCAGCATAGTCGAAGGAGAACTCCACCGTCAACGAAGTGAACATCTCCACCAGTTCGGTGTAAATCACGGTGCTCACCGAAACTTGATCGGTTTGGATATCAATCCATCCAACCTGTTCGAAACGGCATCTTGGAGCAAGTTGAGTCGATCTATGATTCAGTTTGATCAACCCTAATTCGCTGGTCAACCACAAACTCATCACCGGTAATCAAGGGCAATTGATGTCCACTGACCCATTAGCCATGCACCAAACACAACCTTCACATGCCAGGCGCCAACACCAACGACGTTGCCTCGCCTTCTGCATGGATGTCAAGACCTTCTCACTCTCGATGAGCATCTCTGCATAGACCGTGTCTCCATGAAAGGATTGCTTATGTCCAACTCCAACTTTACCTCAAAAAACACAAATTCTCCAATATTTTTTTTGGGCCAACTCCAGCTTAACCATAATAATGGCTAGTCAGTCAACCACCCAACCATAACCAACCATTTCTTGATACCGGGGAAAACCAAAATGTGTTTAAAACCACCAATTTCACATATTGGGGAAAAAATGTCAATCAAACCGCCACCAGTTGCCATCAACGCATCGACTTGATGGTGTATGCTCTGGACAGTCCATATACAAAGCATAGTCCGAAGTTTGCTGGGAGGATCGATCGATGCACTTCAAAATCTGGTCCTTCTTCTTCCCATCCAGCGCGGGCAACAGGGTCAGCACTGGATTGTAGTCTTGATTCTGAACCATCGCTGCAAAACCATGGCACTCCGCCTCATTCAAACGAGTTTGGTAGAGCACGGAGGGCAGGAGTGTGATCTGCGGCTTGCCGAAGGTCTTCAACTTCTCATATTCAAAGGGAGCACAGTATCCACAAGTCTGTGGGCAAAGCAGGATGCCAAGATCAATTTGACACGCGTGGCTCGCATCCTGGCGGCAACATCGGCCCGAGGCGGTGACACGCGACTCAGGCCTAGCAAGAATCCACTAATTGACTCATTACATAAGTCATTATTTACTACATTGATTAATTACTACATGACAATGAGATAACCCATGACATAAGTAATTCTCACAATGGTTGATCCCCTCAAGACACCAAATAATGAAGGTGCTTCATAGACAGCATAAGCCACTAATGAGACTACCTCTTCCCCAGGTCACCTTGCTTGGCTGTGCTGTGGTGGAAGCACTGCTAAAACTGTTTCTTTACTATGAAAAACATTAATGACCACTGCTTAGTAGCTAGAATGACTAAGATCAATGATTAGTTAATTACTTTGTTATGTGTACCTAGCAATGGAGATCTGATCAATGCCATGATCCTTATCAATACCCTACCAGTGTTAATCATTCCTAGTCATTTATAGGCAATGAAGATAATAATCATTCGACATCACGAAGCATTATCATTGGGAATGAATAGAGTTAGTTACAGAACGATTTTATCATCACGGTTAATACCAACCATTAGGTCATACTTACTAAATCCATCAACCGTTGGGTCATAGTAACTATCCATCATATGGCTAATAGTGGATAACTACTTACTGGCCATCGAACCATGAGAGTTGGCCACTGTTACGTAAACGACCCATTCCATTAGGTCATCGTTATTATCAACCACTATCGACGACTCTGACTCTAATATTCTAATTACACTGCGTTCTCCAGCGCATTAGCTTCAAAAGATCCACGGATGCACGGAGTGTTTTTCATTCTTCGCTACGAGCCGTCATAGGTGAATGCTTATTGTGAATGGTTCACAATGAATCTGACCATCATTAACACTGGCTAGTTCACCTTTAACCGCTATTAATCAATAGGTATTCTTTTTTGCCGGGGGTCCAAGGCTTTGCCCTTACCTGAACCATTAATCGTTCTAAACGAATGTAATGATCCATGATCCTTGGATCACTAGTGGCCATTGAGTTGCAAGGGCCATCTTCGCCCCTGCAACGGTGCCTCGTGGCAGGTCATGTTGGGCTTGTCCTCCTGAGGCACGGTGCGCCGTGACCGGGTGAGCGCATTTGCTTGAGGAGTTTACTGTCATACAAGTTGAAACATGTTGAAACCCCATAATTGGAAGCCAATTAATCAGCCATTTACCCATGCCTATCTACAATTAGTCCTATGGCTAGCTATGCCCAACAATGGTTTCAAGGTGGTTAAAATTCACCATTTAGCCTTAGTTATGTCTACCATATCTTGCAGTGAAACCAACTGTGCGATCTTGGGGGCCCCACCTTGAACAGGTGGGTGCTTGGTTTCGCAATCCCAAACATGAGTTGAACAATGAACCATGTTACATCGAAGATGTTGGATCGGTGAAACATTTGGGATGAATAATCAATGTTTATCAATATTGGGGAAATAAATTGTGTAGTGCTTATCAGTGCTAAAGAACTATGTTAAGTAATCAATGTCAATCAATCAACCATCCCAAATATTGAGACATAAATCATGTTTAAAATCATCAACTATAATTTTTTCATAAGGAGGCAGGATCATAGACCATGTGTGGTGGCACCAGTCTTGCGGTCGTGGTCATGAGTTTAAAAAACTATGGCTATCAGCTAATCCTATGGTCTGTGATGGTCATCCATGAACAAACCATTGAGGTTCGTGCCAACCAATTACAGTACAATTTTCCAATCATGCTTAATATTGGCTGGCAGCAATTAAACATCAAGTGCCCCACCAATGAGCCTCAGCTGCACATTTTTTGGGGACGTGTTTGGACTGTGGTGGGATCACTGACCAGCCAGGTACCGTGGATGAATATGATCATCCACCATCTAAAAATGATACATTTGAAGTGGATTTAACAGATGGATTTAACAGGTGGATTTAACAGGTGGATTTAACAGGTGGATTTAACAGGTGGATTTAACAGTGGATTTATGATCTCTGATGGAGTTATTTTGAAGTGGATTTATGATAGAACATCTTGCAATTGAGGTGCTCTCTTTCACCACGGTGGATCATTGCAATCAGATAAGCACCTGGATGATTCAACCAGGAGATTATCAGGTATTAGCCATTAATAATGACCCATTGATAATTTGTGACGCAGCTTGGCCGGAATGGTTGGTCGTCAGTAAAATGAAACGGGAATTTCTGGTGGAGTGAAGCTTATACAATTAACCACCAAAAACTATCACACAGATGCTGCAATGAAGGGCCGTCGGGCTACTTGGTAGAAAGACGGGCCACCCCAGAAAAGTCACCAGCAGCTCTGGCTGGAGTCGCAAAAAAGGAATGCAAAGCCAAAAGGCCAAAGGAAAAATGGCAAACCTGACATGCACATGAACACATGAAGCTTCAAAAATTTGCTCCACGCACAAATCGGGCGCCAACAAAAGCTACTCTGCCCCGGCAGAACTGTGTGTTTACGCAAATCAAACATGCACGGTAAGCGGTTTAGATCAACCAGTAAGAAAGTAAAAAACAAAAGCATCCACCATTAAGATAGTGCCTACAACAACCGCTGGTTGTCTATCATCATCGATAATCGTCATGATTAAGCACCACCATTCTTAAGCCATCAATACACAAATATACAGCCACTGTAGCCATTACATAAAAAAGTATGATTATCATTGACTAATCACCATCTGAATCATTGTAAGCCATTAGTATTGATTGCATTGCCAAAAAACATTATATTACCAATAGCAAAGACCATGATTATCAAACAATTATGAATAATTAAACATAATTAAACAATTTTAACCCGTCATTATCATGAATTACTAAGCCTTATTATCAATTGTAAGCCATGATCATGAATATCACCATTTTTTGATTGTTAATCGCCATCCACCATTATGAACCATTATTAATTGCCATCACCATCTGCCCATCTCAGCATCCCCTTCCCGCGCTCCCGCGCTCCTGGATCGCATACGCCTCGTCGTCGTCTTCACACGGCGGCGCTGCATGTGTGGCGCTGCCGGACCCGTGCGACTCCAAACGCCGGTGACCTGCCGTTGCACGGGTGAAGCCAGGGGGGGTCCCTGGTTGAAACTGGTGGTTTTAACGGGTGGAACTGGTGGATTGAACGGTGAACAGGGGGAATGTGGGTTTTTAGTCAAACTGGTGGTTTTTGTTGGTGGAAGTGATGGATTTCAGGCTGGAACTGATCATTTTACGGGTGGAACTGTCTGGATAGTGAAACTGGTGGTGAAATTCATGAAGCTAGTCATGAAACGCGTGGAAGTGGGAATGGCTGGTGGTGGTTTCATGGTTGATGGCTTGACAGTGAAATTGATTGCTGCTGGTTAATGATTTGGTCTCCCAAGATTCATCACGGGAGCCAGCTCAAAAGTCAAAAGTGAATGAAATATTGGCTGAGGATGTTTATAGCAGTGGTTAAACAATGGTAAATAGTGGCTAGTAATGGCTTCATGATGGTTGTTGGTGATATATGATGCTTCTTGATGGTCTATGATGGTTAATGATGGTGAATGAAGGGAGTCAATCATGGCTACGTACTAAAGATTGCAACTTCATCATCGCTCCCTACCACCCCAAAGCACCTGGTTGACCCACCTGACTCGGATCCAGGCTGCGCCTCCGCTCCCGCTGCTCGTTGTGTCGTTGGTCCATGCAGGTTCGGACTGCAAACCCAGCGCCGTGAACCGTGGGCTGTTGCACATTCTGCGTGGAATCTGGTAGTGATCATCCCAAACATACTCGAAGTACCTGCGCTGCTGTGTTCCGGGAGCGATGACTGGAAAATCTTGACTACCATTTGGTTAGAACTCTTCTGGTAGCTCCAGATCGCTCCACCTTCCTTTTAAAGGGCTACCAACCAACCACTTGGTGGTATCTCAAGCCATTGGGGACCCCCAAAATGGATGGTTGATTAATTAACATCATACATGGTTAATCAATACTAATCTTGGACGATAACTGGGGGGCCCCCCATGGCTTGAGAAAGGCCCACGGCTGCCTGTGCTCACACCAATGTTTGGGAGAAGTAGGCATCAACTCGAGATTCTTTTCCTCGAAGGCCTGAAGAAACGCGTAAACGCCCTCCACATCGCTGATGGATTGCACCTGGATGAGCTCAATGGCAGCCCTACACTCCTGTCAGCTAATGTAGACTCTCCCAAATAAAAATAGGTGTTGATAGGGGTTGATCATCAGTTTTGGGGGTGATTGTCAGGAGGGTTGATTATCAGCTTCCTATTGGAATAGCCAGTTGGGAAGGTCAAGCTCTCTACTCCAAATTTATGATTAGGTAAAGCCATGATCCAAAGTGGTGAAAGGGTTGCATTGTTACCTCTGTCATAACCAGCATGTTTTCAAGATTTTCTTCGTTCCCAAGCGAATTCACCCTCTGCATTGCCTGCATTGCCACTAGCCATGCTTCGTTAGCCTTACTTGGGCACGGGGCACAGGGCTGGCACCACCCCACAGGTCGCGCGCCCAAGCAACCTCTCCCAGGCCGAAGTGCGACTCCAAGTGCTGGTGGATGGCGCTGGTTTCCGTGGCTGGGCTGAGAATGCTGATGGCGACCAGGAAACACATCAAACACAGGAGGAAGAGAGGCATCCTTGGCGGCACCCACAGGCGTTTCTGCAGCGTAAGGGGGTGCCAAGCATAAATGATGTGCATGAGCCAACCATTGACGGCCAAATGCCCATGGTGCGAAGCAATTCATGACATGAGTTGACCATCAATTAACGGCCACTCTTCAACTGACCATCAACCAACCATGAGTTAGCCATCAGGGAAGCATGAGTTGACCATCAATCAATCAACCATCAAACCATCTGTGGTCAGTATTACCTTTCCTCACCTGCCATCATGAATCTACCCCACCATGTACCTCACGATCAACTAATCATCAACTAACCAACGATCAACCCATCCATTATCCATCCAACCATCAGCCAACCAGCGCCTACCCTACGCCCATCCAACCCGCAACCCGGGCACACCAAGGGTCTGTTGCATGAAGCCCAGCAGTCCATCTTCCAACTTCACGCGCTCCAACGCGATGTCCGCGCGAAAGCCGATCCCAGCGAAATCGGCGAAGAGCTCCTGACGGGCGGAGGACGGGTTGGTGGAAACCAGGAGCCCTGAGGGTTAGGCTTGAAGAGGAAACAAAGAGGGATCAATTAATTAGATTTAATTAGTGATATGTAATTTAATTTCTTATGAAATTTCTATGTTTCATTTCTGTCTTATGTTTCTAATTTATTTATTTCTTTCTCATTTTCCCTCTTCTGATCAGCGGCACCCTCCACGGTGTCCTCGGGCGAGATCTTCCCATCGCCGTCGGCGTCCAGGCTGAGCTGCCCCGACTGTGCGGCCGCGCGGCTCTTCCGCGTCTTGCGGCGGGGCCCCGGCGGGGCGCCCCCGCGGCCGCGTCTTGCGGCGGCGCCGCGAGGCGTCGCCCGCGATGATGATCACGGCGGCCATGGCGAGGGCAGCGAGGGCGGCTTGAGCCCAGGCGGAGCACCGTGGGGTGGTGCGGGTGGGCGGATGATGGGCCCAAGATACAACAGGTTTTGTGGGGAATTTTTGGGGGTCATTGCATTTCCTTGGGGTCATTATCAATTTTTGTGGGGCTCAAGGGTCGTTTGATAGGTGTCAATGTTGGTAAACCAATTGTGAAGATCAAGGTTTTATACCATCGATCTTTCCGGGTGCCTTCCAGCCTTCAAAAAAGATCATGAGCTATGAAACATCCTGTGGTTGTGAGCCAAGAAGGGTATGAAATCACCTAATGATAGCTGAATATCTCTATTGATATCTGTTGGTGAGGCTTGTGACCATCAAATATCCAATGCAATCCACTGCCCTTCGAAGAGCTGAAGCACTCAAGTGACTTTCGTCATCTTTTGCGGGGCATCAGGTACTTCATATTGGGGAATGTACTGAGTGTAGGGATGCTGGAACGCCAGGATTTCATACGCCCAAAACATGAAGAAACGGCCATGGTCACAACTGAGCTGCGGACTCAACTCGCCATGCGAAAAGGCAACCGCCGCTACAGGTGGTCTCGTCAGCTCCACGTGCTTGCTTGATTTCACCCATCATGGTTGCCCCCGCAACGGGGGGCCAAGGTTTGCAAACTAAGAACTTTTGCCATTGTAATCATCATCGTTGCTGGTGATCATGGGTAGGCCTGACATTCAAGAATATCAATTGATAGCCATAGCTGTTGCTGTTGAATGAAATGGCGAGCCACCAAAGGCCTGGAACGGTTCGAGGCTAATGGGGTCAGGCACCACTTTATGCACGGCTTAAAGGGGTGAAACACATATCAAATATATCTGGACGTGCACGCCTGCGAATCATCTTGAGCCTTGATGGTGGCAGCCATGAGTCAGTGCAAAAACACGATGATCACCCTGCCTCCCTGTTTAAATCAATGACACCTTTCACCAAGGGCAAAGCAACATTGAATCCCAGTTCGTAGAGAAATCCACCAGGCAAACCATCCATCTGCAAACCAATTCTCGTTTCAAGCAGTGCAGACATAAGCAGTGCAGACATGTACAGACTGTTTTTCAATTGTCCAAGTTAGCTATCCATACGACATAGAGATAGAGTCCAAGCCAGTTCGATTTCCCCACAGCTGCTCCCCAATAGCCGGTTGGTCATATCCATTGCCATTGGCGTCGCTGTTGCTTCCCAGTTCATTGCCAACTGTCGTGGATGATTTGGGGTCCATGAACGGGGGCCAAGTATACAGGCGGATGCTGCTTGAGCAACCAGCCTTTAGCACCGTCACCGTAGGGACATCATGGGACGTCCAATCAGTAGGGATGCCTACTATACAGCTTTGGGCCAGGGCATCTCAAAGGGTTGGCCCTGCCTTTAGCAAACGATGCTTGGGGCAGTAAAATAGTAAAAGGATTGTTGGTGAAGTTATCCCCGATCATTGTCGGTTAGCATTGGCCCATATAGCCACCTACGATGTGGGCCCCGCTTCCTCTTGGTGACTCAGCTGCCTACCGACCGTCCAGAAACACAATGACCGGGCCCCCTGGGCATCCCTGCGCTCCCCACGCGGCCTGGACCATAATGGGACGGACAAACCACCATCTACCGAGGATGTCCTCCATGGGTACGACATGTACGGTGCATATGCGTCATCATATCCACTTAGCCATCAACTCACCATGGCATTTCACCATCATCAACTGTAATGATCCATCAGTAATAATCATCCATTCAGTTGATGGTGGGCTGCAACCATGACACGGAACCCATCATCATTTACCGACCAAGGAACCAACCAAGCAACCACCCAACCACCCGTTCTTCATGACCGTCCCTTGGGTCACACCCGCTGCCCCGTACCTTGAAGCCGAACGCCTTCTGGACGGCGAACCTGAGAGCTGGGGCGTGCTTCGATTCACCGAGGTCCAGTTTTCGCCAAGATCCGGGTAAGGCAACATAAGCGGGGATGTACATACATCGTATTCCCATCTGGCCCTGGGATTCCGTTGCGACCAGCTGGTTTTACTCAGGGGTTTAAGGATCAACCTGTGTTTCAATGGTGGTCAAATCCCAAGGCTATATGGATATGGATGCCCTGGCCCAGCTCATTGCTTCCTTCCAACCAGGAGCCAAACATATGTACAGTTCAAGCATAAAATCCTCAAAATCACCATGTTAGATTTATGTCGTTTTCACATGTTAGATTTCAAAATGTTGCTCATCTTGAAACAGCAGAGGACATACTGTACTGTAGAAAAGTGTTATCGATGATTAAACTGCCATGGATAACGCTGTAGCAATCAGCATTGAGTATAAGCTGGCAAATATTCGCCAGTATTGGTTTATAATTACCCACTTCCGTGACACACACACACACACATTGCTACACACACACACAAACACTTTCGGAACCACAGTGAATCATCACGATTATTGGATAAACATCAACACACATCATTCTCAAACATCAATATCCTTAGATCAGAGTGCGCATGATTAACAGTCAACTAATCATTCATCAGCTGACCTTAATTTTCAATAATAAACATCAGCTCCTAGGGTCAGCAGCATCTCAACCTCCCATAGTCATGATTCATCACCTCCCATAATCATCAACTTAGTCAATCTCCCCATCTTTACCATGGTCATTATTCATAGGTTAAAGCCTTCAACTTAATCTTAGTAACTATGGTTAAATCATAAACCTCTTCAAAAGAACCTTTCC
Source organism: Symbiodinium kawagutii (assembly GCA_009767595.1). Taxonomy (NCBI): domain Eukaryota; class Dinophyceae; order Suessiales; family Symbiodiniaceae; genus Symbiodinium; species Symbiodinium kawagutii. The sequence goes on along the minus strand of VSDK01019125.1, from coordinate 357,298 downwards.
ATAGTCATGAATATAGTTTGATATATTAATAATTTTCTCTTCATATCTTCATAACTTTGGTTAAATTCTTCAACTTAGTCATTCACCTGGACCATCGCCACCAGCTGCGCCCAGAAACGTTTCCGCCGCGAACGCTCCCGAGGTGCAGCTGACCTGCAGCCGACAGCTCGACCACTGCTGGGGGGTGAAGGGTTGATGCTTGATATGTGAGGTGGCGGTGAAAATGGTGGTGAAAGTGGCGGTGAAAATGGTGGTGGAGATGGTGGTGGAGACGGTGGAAGTGGCGATTCATCAACACATCAGCCATCAATGGTTGGTGAAAAGGGTTGATATGAGGTGAAGTGAAGGTGAATTGGTGGCTGATGAGTGGTGAATGGGTGGTTGATTGGTGGTGGAATTGGTAATTGATGGCTGGTGACGTTTGAAGATGGTCATGAATGGCCAACTATGGTCAGTTCATTATGAATTTTCATCGCTAAGCCAAGGATCTTGATATCTTGATCATTCATGATCTAGAATGGGTGATGCCACGGTGATATTTGGACCCATGCATCCTGAGAAGCATCGTTGAACCACCAAGGTTCTTAAAGAGTCCTGTGGGCGCGTCTGTGCGCCATAGCCAGTACGCATTAGGACGCTATAGCCATCATTCGCAGCTAGTCAACCATGATTACCTACCCCCTGGGTAGCTCCTGAGCCCAGCTCCCAACCTGTCCCTCCCAACCAATTCACCCATGCACACCACGAACAGCACCTCTTTCTCGGGGTCGTCTTCTCCGGCCGCCTCTGCCTGAACATGGCCGGCCTCAACTATGAACCCGCCATAGCTGTATCCACGTCATGGGCATATCAAACATGAACCATGATCAACTTGATCAACTTCACCCGCACCAATCCTGGTTTGGAATGATCAACTGGATGTTCTCCATCGTCAATTGTTAAGTGAACATCATTCTTCAAAAACTTAATCATTTTTCATTATTTGGTCAACATTCTTTCTCTTTAGCCATAGACGGTCAATGAAGCAAACCATGATCATGGTTGCTGATGAGTGTCGTCACCGTTGTGGATTCGATTCACCAGGGTGCCTATCAGGGCGATAATTTGTCATAATAGTTCCACTTCATGATGCTGAAACACAGTCAACCAGTTTACCATGGTTAACCAGTTAACATGATGATTAATCATGGCATCTGAGCCATCAGTTAATCATTCTTATTGGTATGATGGTTAGCCGCTTTTAACCACCGGTTGTTGCCGATATGATCGTATCCGTCCTGTGTTCATTTGTGTTCCCACAGTTCTGATCTGGTGGTGCTAGTGCTGCTACTTCGTTTAAGATCTGCAGTGAGATGGTTGAGTTCAACCAATGGAGAAATTGAGATGGCCTGAGACAAGAAGCCAACTATGGCAAAACTGCAACCAAAAGGAATATCAAGTGGTTGTTGTTCGATATCCATGTTAAAAAACACCCCCTGTCCTTGACACATCCCTCGCAGCCATGGCGTTTCTCAACCCTGCAGAACCCCCCTACTGGTTTCCCGGCGAATGCCTAAGAATGATCAGCTTGCAGTGCTGACAGCTGATGGCCATCCCAAACAGTTGGATAGGCGGAAAAGATGTTGACATTGTTGACCATAGGGTGATTTCTTGTCAATCATCAGGGATGTTCCTCTTTCTATGCGATGTCCCAAAAATGAGTGCTGCGCCGCTATGCCTTGTTCATTTCAGCTTCTCGTTCACATCAATGACGCTTAGTTTATCACAATTTACCGTTCATTTTCGTACCATGAAAAACCATTATCATTTACAATGGTAATAAGTATAAACTTGGGCAGCCTGGTCATGGTGAAAGTCGAATTTCCCACCATCACCATCACCAGCCACTTGTAGATGTACACCCCCACTGAGTTACTAAGTTCCAATGGTGGCTCGTGAAGCCAACACCAACCCCATCGTCTGTGATGAACCACCGCTCGCCTGGACGCAGATGCCTCGGTACTGCTGCGGTTCCAAGCGCTAGCAGCCACATGCTATGAACATGTGGTGAGTAACACATGGTTCATGAATGAAACATGGTGTAACACATGGTTCACTGACAGACCTGGTTTCTCACACACTTGGTCAATAGAACTCGTGTTTGATAGACATGTTTTTTTTTACACTTGGTTGAGAGAACTGATAGACATGCCGCCTGATTTGTTCAACTAAAATATTTCCCTTAACACACACACATGGCTGACATGGTTGAAATGATCAGAGATGCTTGGTAACGACCGGTTCGGTAGTGACCAGTGCCTTGCAAGGCATCGGTTTCCTGGGGCCTAGGAGTGGAGTGTTGCCACGTCGCACCGCATGTGCAGATCTCTGGGGCCTCCCCGCGTGGCCCTTTTTTCTGGGACTCCTGGAAGCTGCACGGCTTAACACCCAACGCCTCCGGGTTTGGTGGTTGGATCATGACCTTATAATGGCTGATGCTTGATAATGGCCATGAATCGCGGTTGGTACCCATGGGTGCAAGTGGCCAATGACGGACTTATGATCAATATAATGGGTCATGATCAATGCCCCCTGTTTCATGCTTGATGTCTGACTGGTCAAGAGTAGGAACTGACTGTCTCATGAACGAGTCCGCAAGCCCAGGACTGAGCCAAGCTAACAGTGCTGTCCCGCTACTGAAAGATGCAGCTCTGCTCCAACCGCTCCTTAATGTTTAACAGTGTGCGTGTGTGTGTGTGTGTGTGTGATTTACGCCGCCCATATGGATGGCTTATGAACAAATAGATGCAACATTTCTCCCTATAGTGGATGATATATCACGGGCTATTTATGGTCAAGCTATGCTCAACTTGCATTTGGTCAGAACCCTCCTGATAGCTCCGTAGCTCCCCCTTTACAGGCCTTTTAGGGCTCTTAGGAAAGCTATATGGGTACTCCTCCCAACCAACCGACCTAGTGGTGAAATAGCCGGTTTCTAATGCATCCTGAGCTGAGCTTGGCTTCCCATGTTTCCACGCCACCGGGTGACAGTGCTGTAGCTTCAAGGTCAACCAGCCCAAAACGATCAACAACCAAGTCTACAGCATGGTCTCCGCTGCATTCCATCCCCTAAGCAGTGGCCTAGAGGATTGCTAATAACCCATATCTAACCATCATGTGGAACCGTGACTCATCTGCAACTTTGGAAACAGCCAGTCACCCCGGTCTTTTTTTGCTCATACGAAGCTTAGGTCGTGGGTGGGGCAGTCTGGTGACTGCCGTGCGGCCGCATTTTCGGGTGCGGCCTTTGACCGTTTGACTCCTTTGAGAGCCTGGTGAGTCATACCTTTGACTTCAAATTTCTGGTGTTAAGAAAAAACTGGTCGAGTTAGTGATCAATATCGCAATGCAGTGAAGACTATGGCGTAGTTAAAACACATGTGAGTAATGAAAATAAACATGATCATTGTGGTAGAATGGTAAGACAGCATATAAACATCATAATGAGAAGAACAATGGGTGGTAATGGTTGACAAGAGGATTTACATGGATTTACCACCAGCACAAAAAATCATGATTCTATTAAACCATCAAATATGGAAAAAGGTCATGCATGCGCTTTATCTTTCATCAAAATGAGTGGCTCACGAACGTGGAAAAAATGATTAAGATTATGACAGTGACCTTTTGCTGCTTCAAACGGGTTGGTCCACTTACTGCACTGCCAAAAAACGAAACACCAATAACAATGTGGCTGTGGGTCCATGCATAATACCCTATACCCCCCATGCAAAAAAATTGACCATTGGGATGTCCATGTACCCAATTTGGGGATCGTTGATCATGAACCCCAAGTGAAGGTGATCCCGATCGCCCATTGGTTCTTCGAATTTTGAGGTTCGCCAATCACCTGGAAACAGAGCTGGCTTCGTTTCCTTTACCTTCCAGCTGCTTTGGCTTCTTGGAAAAAAAACAACTAACTCTGCGCCAATTTGCTTCTCAAAGTTTCAGATGCAGTCCAGTTGCTGGAGGCATGCCTTCAAACTGTTGAGTTTAAGTATGAAAACCCATGGCCTGATTGGCGACTTGACGACAGGTAAAATGGTCGCACTTTGGAAATCAGGAGCCTCATTTGGTCCTTGATGATTACTAGTGCTGAGTCTTGCAGAACTACGACGTTAAACGCGCGAACCAAATTTGAGGATAGAACCTGAGCTCAGCTATAGCAGTTTGTAATAAACTTCGCTAGGATGATAGGGAAACTGACCCAACTTGTGACTCCTGGGCCCGGCCCCTTGTTCAAAGGGCTGTAAGGATACCCGGGCTCCAAGCAACCCCCTCCTAACCACCAGCCATCAGGAGCAAACATGACTGAAACAGCGGAAACTATGCTTTGCGGTTGCGGATGACTGTTGCCAGGCTCTCCAGCGCCGTTGGTGGCTGGCTGCCGCGGGGGGGGAGCCGGTTCGGGCCGCATGGCCCGGAATTTTCCGCGGGCCGAACTGGCAATGAGAGGTGGATAAAATCGTGAACGACCGTTAATACCTAACCAGGTTACCATAGCTGAGGATTCACTTGCCACAAATTGAAGAGTGTGGAGGGCAGAACTCATGGTGGGATCTTTCAATTCTTACCAGAACCATCCATAAATCCATGCAAACTCACTGGCGACCGGCAGGCTCCAACCATCCACAAGTGTCCCAACCTTCAACTTAGCTGCTACTGAGGTTTGATAACCCTCCCCCCCAATGGTAGCATGATCATCTCCTAAGAAATGGCAGCGATCCAAACAACCATGCTGTCTGAGCCCCAAGTTTTTGCGCAGCCTTGTTCTGCCAAAGGAAATCCATCAAAACGGGTGA
>VSDK01019125.1:301471-352447 GCA_009767595.1 Symbiodinium kawagutii | reverse complement strand
CTCTTTCCGGGCGAGAATGAACAAACTCACGTCACCAAAATTATCAAACTTTTGGATCCAAAAATGACTGATGAAGCAACTTCACCGAACTAACTGAAAGTTGAGAACAACTTAAACGGAACCGCATCATCCTATCCCACACTCCAATAAACTAGAAAAGTAAATCATGAAATCTCTGGGAAATGACGATTTCTATCTTTCTTAGCTGATGACCGCAATCTGCAGACAACCTTACCCCGAAAGCACACTAATCATCCTCTGTGCGTTGGACCTTGGACAGTATGCCCCCTGCACCATCACACAGCAATTGGGCGGATTCAATCACTCAGTGACTGTGCATAATATTTCCCAACCAGTCAGGTAATCATACCGTTGCCATTGGTGAGTAATAAAAACTATGTTGTTCCAGTTGCATCACGGACGGCTGTTTGGCTGCTCCCAACATTTACCAACCCGAACCACTCCAATTGTAACCGACCTTGACCAATCTTAACCAACCTCAGCTTGCCTTGAACCACCTGAGCCAATTCAACCAACTAATCCACCTCATGTGTGATGCTTCTAAAGGTGGCCAAGGGGCCACCCCGGGGCATCACAGGGTCCAGCTCAAGATTTCCTCAATTCCTCGGTAACGGCGCAGGTTGGGTGGCCAAAATCTGCCAGACATCCGCCAAAAAATCGGTAGTTAATGACACTGAACGACTTGAAAGAGATATTTTTTTTGGGAGTAGGTGAGGGGAAACCAAGGCTGTAGGGGGATACCCCCTATCAGCCAAGCAGGGGTCTACTAATCTAGGGTTGATATTACCCGCTTAAAGATCAGTGGGTATTTGGTTAACAAGTTGAAATGGGTATACCGGTAGCCAACCTTTTACAAAATGGCAGTTCCCCGATCATGTACCTTTGTTGAGCTTTACCCATTGGGAAAATGTCTTATTGCCAATCGTTAGCAATTCTGCTTGACTGATGAGGGTTAATTATTCTGATTCTTGTTGGATGAACAAAGATCAGAATGATCACATATCCATTTCTAGAGGGAGAGAGACTCATCCATTTCCGTGCGAGCACCAGAACCCAGGATAACGATGGTCGATAGTAGGGGATGACAAGCACCAAAACCAAGAGTCACAAATAGGCAGCAACGGTAGCTAACCATCTTGTTTGATGTCATTCAACAAGTGGAGACTCATCAATCATTAATATCATCTGGTTGGTGGCCGGTTGCCCCATCCAAAGGTATGCTGGTCAACGAGATGCTAATCCATCAAATCACCACCAATCAGTTACCATCAACTATCCATGCAAACATTAGCATGACTTGCACCTAGAGTAGAAACCAATAAAGCAATTGGTTTGCAATACTGGCTACTGGACCGATGGTTCACCAGTAGGAAAGAAACCCACGCCAGCCACCCGCTGCAGCGATGCTTAGGTTAGTAGGGCCACCACCAGTTGTCGCCAAAGATTTCCAACGACCAACCCAAAGGTGAATCGGTGAATCAGAACTGCTAGTGATTGAGGCATGCTGAGACATGCCCAGTGAGCGACAGGTCGCACTGGCTGCTGCCTCACATCCCTTTTTTGGCTAATTTCTGGAGCGACTGTTGATTTCACCATCGAATAGGCATGCCATGCTCCAAGGAATTCATCTTGTAGCGTGGTCAATGAGGCCTGTTGAATCAATGACACCAAGTGCCGGGCTACTAATGGTTGGGGCGCACCATCCCAGTCAACTGCAAACAAGGGACCTGTCACTCTTCTTTCCTTCTCTTTTGCCCTTCTTTCCCTTGCCTTCGCCTTTGCCCTTGCCCTCGCCATCCTTGCCATCCTTGCCTTTGTCGCCCTTGCCCTTGCCCTTCTTCTCGTCCTTGTCCTTGTCGCCTTCCTTCTCTTTTGGCCTGAGCCGGCCACGGCCCAAGGCCTGATTTCCAAACGTAAAGGGGTCCCTTCGCGCGCCACTGATCCTTTACAAGAGAATTTACAAGGGACATTCCAAGGCCCCAGGTTGGATGGTCAACCATCACTGGATCCCCTAGGAAGCCAGGGCAGGAGTTCTACTCAAGAATAGTGAGTACATATCATTGGTGGCCCACTAAAAGGTTCACCATCAACAGCTTTGACCAAACCTTAGTGCAAACTTGCGGATGGACTGATCTCATCAAAATCTTGTCCACCATGAGGCGTACATCTGAATTGCAAAATTACGCATTGCATCTATATCTTTAGTCAAGCATCTGTATCTACCAAGCCACCAATGTCCAAACAAACGTCACCAGTCGAACTATCTCAGCAGCACCAGAAATGGACAAATTCTCGGGCGACCCTGGGCAACCCCCTGGGCAACCCGGAAGCCAAGTGACGGGCCCTTCTTCTTAACGGTCAGCCAACTTCCATCCTGCGCGCTTCGCCAACTGGCCCAAGGATTTTACTCTCAAGAAACCATGGTTCGTAAGGTACCAAAGATGGTGGTCAACCAATGTCAACCAACTGTGAACTATTGAACTTCACCAGGGATTATACCTCGGAATTCCACCACCATGAGTAAACAATGGTTGATCCGTAAACTGGTAGATCAAACCCCGTGGTAAAAACAGCTGGTTGTTGCGGTGAAAGCTGGTAGCAACGAAATCCCAGAGTATAGTTCACCACATACTACTCAGAAGCTACCATCATGAACCCCTGTTACCATCATGAGTTTTTAAAACCCCCGCTCTTCGCCGTTCTTCAATTGCTCTGCTAGTTGAACCACTTCCCCGCTAAAGGTCCCGCCAAATCCCTTCCCCGGTCCGCGAAGGGGAAGCTGTTCAGCGCTCGAATGGCCTGGACAAACATGGGCGGAGGCGTCCTGAAAGGAGCTCTGAGGGCGGGAAAAAATGACATGAGAGCTCTATATTGAGAGAATATGAGAGAATGGTGTTTTAGTGGATCGGTTTTATGTGGTGAATTTAATGTGATGATGACGATGGCCATGACGACGGTTATGATGAGGATGATGATGATGATGATGATGATGATGAGGATGATGAGGACGATGATGAGGACGATGACGATGATGAGGATGATGATGAGGGCGACGATGATGAGGACGACGACGAGGATGATGATGATGATGATGATGATGACGACGACGACGACGACGAGGATGATGATGATGATGATGATGATGACGACGACGACGACGACGAGGATGATGATGATGATGATGATGATGACGACGACGACGACGACGAGGATGATGATGATGATGATGATGATGACGACGACGACGACGACGAGGATGATGATGATGATGATGATGATGACGACGACGACGACGACGAGGATGATGATGATGATGATGATGATGACGACGACGACGACGACGAGGATGATGATGATGATGATGATGATGACGACGACGACGACGACGAGGATGATGATGATGATGATGATGATGACGACGACGACGACGACGAGGATGATGATGATGATGATGATGATGACGACGACGACGACGACGAGGATGATGATGATGATGATGATGATGACGACGACGACGACGACGAGGATGATGATGATGATGATGATGATGACGACGACGACGACGACGAGGATGATGATGATGATGATGATGATGACGACGACGACGACGACGAGGATGATGATGATGATGATGATGATGAGGACGATGATGAGGACGATGACGATGATGAGGATGATGATGAGGGCGACGATGATGAGGGCGACGATGATGAGGACGACGACGAGGATGATGATGATGATGATGATAATGATGATGATGATGACGATAACGATGAAAATGATGATGATGATGATGATGATGATGATGATGATGATGATGATGATGAAGAGTCACTTACAATACTATAACTATATTCCGGTGATTTAGTGAGGTGATTGATGAAACTTTAATTTGGTGATTGATACGGGGATTCACGGGTATTTGATGTTTCCTATATGCTGATTGACATGGTGATTGCTATGATGACTCACGGATGGTTAAGTTTCAAATAATTAATCTTAACGGCATCCATGGTACCGATAGCTGCTACAAACGGGCAGTCGTTTGGATTGCTATTAATAAGTTGGCTCATGGAAGGACGAGTTGGAAGGCGATGATTGATCCACAAAGGAACCCATTTGGCGCTGAACAATGTCATTAACTAAGTCGAAGGGCTAAGCGGCTAGCTCTCCAGTGACCTGCCCAGCGATGCCATGGAACATCAAGTATCTAAGAATGCCTACCTCCTGCAGGTCCACACTTCTGAAGTCAGCAGCATGCTGGCTGGTGTATATTGAGCTGCCCCAAAGCCCCAAGTTGTCTGAACAATTCACCCAACCAAACATGTCACAAGGTCATAGAGCTTTGTCCATGATGAACCGCAGAAAGCCGCTTCAGGGGCATTCTCAGCTAAGGGAGGCTAGTGGATTGATTCACTACAGCTATCTGGTTGGTGCCACTTACTCTTTGGCTGACCTGGCAATGTGGAGGACCCACCGTTTTTCATCATGGCTTACCTGTGAATCATGATTTTCCGATACCTGGTTTCATGACCAAAGGGCATCCATCACGGTCTCATCACGGTCCCAAGTGTTTCTTCCAACTGATCCCGTCCCCGTGGCGCCTTCTGCGCAGATTCAGGATCGATGAAATTCACAAAGCCAATGCCTCCAAGTCGGCCGTGGTGAGGGGGGTTACAGTACGACTCAGTACGACCTGCAACCAAGGTGCCATAACTTTATCCGTTCTTTTGGGGGATGCTGAAAATATGGAACTCACAAAAAGGGCTGGTTTCGTTCTATAAACGAATCATAATGGATGATTTAGGGGTACCCTATTTTGAGAAACACCCATTTTGCTCCCACCTGCTTCTGTACCTAGTTCTTCCTTGCAATCAGCAACTGCACAAGTAATACTGACCATGGATCATCCAGGGTTGAGTTAGCTTCCACAACTATAGCCACTATGAACTATGAACCATAATTTTTCGATTGGACATTCACTATGATCGAAACCAACGTGCTGCTGCAAACAAACTCAAATGGCTTAGCGAAGACGATCCCAAAATCAGTTCATGGCGCACCCATTCATCCTCTTGGTGGTTGGCATTTCTTGCGTGGAATTCATCATTTTATCGGTTTTGGATGGTCTTGGTGTTGCTGGATGGGGCACTTCTGAAGCAACCAGTGGAGGCACCTGCGATGGAAGAACCGTTGGCACCGCTGTCGCTGCCATCCACAGCAATAAAAAACAAGCGATAAAATTCCCAGCAGTAGTGAAGCCAATCCGGTTGATCAGAATTTGTTGTTTCTTTCCAATGACCTGCTCTTCATGACTGCCAACTGGTCATGTACAAGTACTAGTTGGTCCACTGTTGTTGGCTATCACCAAAATTGAAGGAACCCAAAATGATGGCTACCCTGGTTTCTGATGCTTTTTTGATGGTAGCATTTAGTTGCGCAGGGCAGATCTAATTACAACCAACCGTCCTTGGATGGTGGCCCCACCACCTGACCTGTGCACTTTCCACTTTCTTTGTCCTGCAGCGCAGTAGCACCTTGGCGGCGCGAATCGTTGAAGAACTGTGGGTGAGAGTCTGCAGCGGTAGCTTAACATGGCTTAACAATGGCCTAACCTGTGGGCAACAATATTTCCTACAGGTGCTATTCTATCCATGAGATTTCCTACGTTCATCATACAAGCTATAGCCAACCAGGCATTGATTGGAGATCGACTACAGGTAATTATGATCATACATGATGGGCTAGATAATCAATGGAATCATTACTAATATTTCTTTTTACCATGATGCGTTATCATCCGCAAGTTGATCATAACCTAAAATTCCACAAGACTATAGCTGTAATCATCCTCAAACCTTGGGGACCTCGAGAACAACCAAGTGCTGTGAAAGCTCATGGGGCGAACTCACTGGTGCATGTTTGGAAACGACAACGACTGGAAAACGACAACGACGGAAGGTTTCTGGTTCAAACGGCGGAGCTGATTGATAAGCTGTACTTGTTCCACTAGGTCTAGTATGAGGTGTGCGAATAACGAAGCTTCTAGCATGTCATAAGTTGATAGAAATTTGCAAATGTAAGTTTCTGCATGGGATAGCTATGAGCTTCATAAGTTGTACAAGTAAAGTTTGGCTTTACATTGACATACGACGTTCCTTGCAGGAATTATGAATATCCCATGAAATCCGAATGAAATTTCCGTAGTGATCCATTCCCAAGTCATCCATGGCCAGCACATTCACCCATATCTTTGATCTACCATCAAAATTGCCCAGCTGGGCAATTTATATGCCATTGAAGCCATGTGTGATAGCCAGTAATGGCCGACAATCATACTTGAGGTCACTAGGTCGTACACCTAGTATTTCTGCACAAAATAGCCAGGATGGTGCGAACCGTTAAGAATCATCTCGTGACCATTAGGAAGCGTTAGTATCAAGACAGCACCCAGTGCTGGCTGCTTCTGACCATTCACAGTATAACCAACTGGTATTTATCATTCCCAGTTGCTGGCTGCTTCTGACCATTCACAGTGCGATCTCAATCTCTGAAAAATGAATATTCAATTGTCATCATCATCATCATCATCATCATCATCATCATCATCATCATCATCATCACCATCATCATCATGACACTTCATAAATAACAGTCTCGCTGCGCTTGGCATTGCCCAGTCATTATATAATCATGAGTTGGCACTAAAGGAGGGAACCGACTATCATCATCAACAACCATCAACATTGATCACCGGTGCATAAGCATCAGTTGTGAATACTACCAGTACTAGTCCTTGATAACGAACCAACTCAATTGAACAACCAGTCATTCTATCATACTACTACTCATGTGTTAATCATCACGTATTCATGATCATTACCAATCATCAATTATCAATCATCAATCACATGTTGCTAATGCTATTGTTCACCACTTCATTCAATCAATCATCATGAATTTCAGTCATTGATCATTAATCAGTTCTCATTCCCCCTGACACCATTATTGACCAACAGTTAATAAGGATCTTGCTCATTGTTAGTTATTATATACCTCCTATTATTAACCACAATTAACAATTATAGGCCACTACTCCGCCTGAACCACCATTCAAACACTATTAAACACCATTGAACAGTATTGTCAATCACAATTGAAAACTACAATGGTAGCGAACCAATACCAAGCACTATAGTAATAAACAACTATATGACTGTTAGTGAAGCATGGTTGCTTACTATGGTTGTTCAGCTATTATTCTTAGTTACTATTGACTATCACAACCACTACAGTAAATCACCATTGTTGGTGACTATCCCCTATTAACCACTATAAGCCCTAGTAATTCCCTAGCATTAACCAGCATTGGTGCTTATAAATCCTAAAAACAAACCTATAAACCCTACAAAAACCTCAACAAAATCCCTCAAAAACCATGAGTTCACCAGCTCAATGCGTGCGGCCTCAGCAGGTCATCTCCTTAACTCAGCAGGTCTCCCAGTGCGGTGTGCACGCCTCGATGCGCAATGGCCCCGAAGGCGGAGAAGAGCTGATACCTGGAGCGATCCAACGACGGCCATGGAAGGAGCAACGTTTTGAGGGTACATTGGGCACATCCATATCACACAATCATACGTAGCTCTATATCTATATCAAACATACCGGTCAGTTTGTTTCTCCTTCCCTCAAGCCAGCAGAGCTGGAATGGCTGACTGCTTTGGCGAGATGTGGAGAGACTATCTCTCAGTACAGTCGAATGAGAGCTGATTACCAGGGCGCCTGAAGCATGTTTTTCCCTAATTAATTTCGCAGCAAGGGAATGAACCCTTTTCAGCAGGAAATGGCAAATGGAATTTATTTATTCATTTATTTGCTTTTGTATTGTCTATTTACTGATTTTTTGATTTAATGCGTGTGATCATGAAAAATCTTGTATGAAGCCTATGTGTACCTATACGATTCATCAATATGACCAGTGCTAATGGATCAATTTTAGCATGTGTGCTTTTGGTGGTATGACTGAGTCTTCATGTGCATTTCTCTTTAACCATTCACCGTCAATGACTAACCATTCACCAGCACAAGCCATCCAACCATCATCCGCCGACCTTTCCCTTTAAAGGCAGCGATACCCCGAACGGCTCCTGGCACCAGCACCGGCTCCCCCAAGCGGCCATGGCCCAAGGCGCATCTCAAGGTTCGTCATGTCGTTCGGAAGCCCCGCCACGAAGATGGTGGACTCCTCGTTGCCGCGGCCGTCCGGCATGGCCTGCGCCTGGAGAATGGACCTGGCAGCACAACGGACGTGGTGACATGGGAGAGGTGGTGACGCGGTGAGTTGGTGAAGGTTACGGTTGGTTGGTGGTGACATGGGTTGGTGGCTGATGGTTAAGGTTGTGGTTCCATGGTTCAGTCTATGGTGGTTGATGATGGTAAAGAATGGTTGAAGGTTGGGGTGAGTAATCATGATTGGTAAAGGTTGGTTCATGATCCATGAATGGTCAATAAGAAATACTGAACTCTTAATGAAATGGCTGCTGGCTGATGATAGTTGATAATGGCTCATGATTGCCAACCCTTCCCGGTTCTTCAATAGAAACCACTAGCCATCAACTGATTTTTTTTCATTCATGTCTACGCTGGTTCTAGGTCATTTACCCTCTGATGTGATGCCACCTAATCACACTTCACCAGTATTAGTCACTGACCATCGGCGATTTTGAATCATCAACCCTTCAAGGGCTAATGGACGAAAACATGTATCAATCTAAGTTAAGGGTTACCCAGATTGATCGTTACATATCATTATCTAAATATTCACCAATCAGATCCTACCAACTAGTATAGTTGTTTAACTATTATTGTTGGTTAGTAATGTGAAGTAATGTTACTATACTCTATTTTCAGCCACTATAAACCCCTATTAAAAAGGTTAAAAATGACCAACCAGCTTATTACTCCCCTGGGTCTTCCCCAACCTTCACCTGCGGCGGCGCCTCACAAGGCCCTTGATCTCTTTCGGGGCTCCGGATTCGCCTGGCCGCGATGGGAACTGAGAAACGGCCCAGCTGTGTCCCCGCGCTGTTTCTGGTAGCGCGAAGCTGAAGCGAATCAATCTGATCGTAAGATTAAAGTCAATCCACGCTATTTCTGGTAGATTAATTGGCGGTAACGGTCATCCTGGTTACCGTGATCGCCACACCGTTTTGCCAGTGCTTCGCTGGAACCAGCCATGGCTGAGCGTGTTGTACCTCCAACACGGGCTTGTTTATCGAAAGGGGACACTAGGAGGGTTGGAGAACTCAATTTTTGGACAAACCCCAATTAAAGCAACACAAATCAGCAAAAAACATGTGCAAATTGGGTAGATCAGTCATCACTAACTACTGATCATTTTTCATCAAGCTGCTTATTAACAGTGAGCCAATCATTACTCATCATTGAACATTGATTGTTCTTCAACGGAACGGAGGAATCATGGCCGAACATGCCTAAAAGTTTGCAAGACATCCCTCTATCTACCCTTTGGAGGCCGCTCCTGTCCTTGCTCCGCCGTATGAATACGGGCCAACTCGGGATACCCCTGGCATCCCCTGGCTCTCAATCCCTCGCTCCAGCCACCCACAACCAGCCACTGGCCCCACAATTGGCCCATGCTCACCTTGCTGTTGCGTTTCTTGACTTCGACTGTCCTTGCCATAGCCACTGTCCTTGCCGTAGCCACCTGGCGATACGGCGTGGCCATGGAAAGCTGGTGAGGAGCAGGGCCGGGGGGTTGCTGGGTGGATGAACTCGCCTCGATGAAACCATGGGTTTCACTGGTCATCATATAATCAGGTTTGGGTTTTCAAGGAGTTCTTTTGAGCCACAAGTGAGCACCCTGAACATCATCAAAAGCCCAACCGTTAAGTAGTGAATTATGAACGACCATTCCTAGGAAGCATTACTGTAACCCTCATTAATTATCTGCTGTTGTGGCTCTTGTGTTGCCGCTACCAACTATGGAGGAATTAGATGAATGACTCTTGTCAATGTAAAACTTCAGTTCAGACTGTGCAGGGGAGCCAGTAAGAAGACTTGCCAAAGTCGTGCCCGTAGCTGCTCCACCCCCACCCCGCCACCAGCAAGGGAATGGTTCCATCATGTTCCATGCATTTCTGGAGGCCCTGCCGATCACTGTCCCTGTCACAGCCCCCTGTCGCAGTTCCGCCTCCTTTGCTGTGGCTATAGTCGGCCGCACCTCAACTCCCAACTGGTGGCGACAAAAACCAGTGCCATGCGTTCATCCCAGGAGTGGTGGGAAAATCGACAGGGGAAACACCTACAATTGCTGGGAAAATCGACCAACTGGCAGCCAGGTTTTTAGTTGGTCGATTTTCCCAACTGCCATTTGGTGACAGGTGTCCAATCACAATGATTGATACTGATCACTTGACACAAAGGATATGAATAACGAAGTAACAATCATGAATCGCACCATTTGATTAGAGCACCCCTGGTAGGTCCTTAGCTGCCCCATTATAAGGCTATAGGGACTACAGGGATGCCCCTGGCTGCTAGCCTCGCTCCCTCCTTCCCACTGCAACTACCAAGCTACTGCCGTAGTTGTTACCATAGCCCTGGCTCTCATCGTAGCCGTAGCTGCCGCCATAGCCACCCTTGCCATAGCTTTGATTTCCATTGCCATAGCTTTGGCTTCCGTTGCCATAACCTGCACTGCAGCTCGATTGCTTGGGGATAATCGCTGGCTGATGGGGCCGCTGATCAACTTTGCTTCTTGTTGGGGTTAGTTGTTCCTTTGCACTCTGATCATTTAGTTGGTTGGCCAACAACGGCTGATAACTCATAACTAAGTAGTATGAGCGAGTATTAGTAAGACAGTATCAATCGTACATTGTACTAGTCAGCTAGTTAGTATTAATGGTTCGGTGCAGTTTTGTTTATCCTACTTGAGTCCCGTTTAGTTCAGATTAGTTAGTTCGCTACTTAGATTGTTTTTACTCAACTAGTTACTTAGTTTAGTATTGGTTTACTTCGGTTGTTAGACGTTCTATTCAATTGGTTAGTTAGTGAGTTCGTCCGTCAGCTAGTGAGGTCGTCAGTGAATTAGTTTGACTTAGTCTGTTAGTTGTTTGACTAATTAGCCAATCAAGTAACTATAGTTATTGTGGGTTTGTTATTTCTTAAACTGCTTAGTAGTTGGTCACTTAGTTCGTGCGGTAGTTAGCTCGCTACTAAGTTACTTAAGCATTCAGTTGCTTAGTTGGTCTGTTTCTTATTCATTCAGTTGCCTTTATAGTCAGCTCGTTTGCTATTTTCTTACTTAGTCAGTCTGTTAGTTAGTTCGTTTGTTCATTAGTTGCTGAGCTAGTCACTTGCTTAGTTGGTTAGTACTTTTATTCAACTAGTTCGTTAGTCAGTTACCTAGTCAGGTCCCTCGTTCGTTTCTCGCTTTTGGTTGTTGTGAGTCAGTTTGTCCGGAACTTCCTCAGTGATTGAATTAGTTTGCGATTGTTAGTTGCTTACTGTTGGGGAACCCCTCGTGGGGATTCCCTCGTTGAATCGCAGGGTTCTCAGCTCTTGCTGTGGTCCCAGGTTTCCCAGGTACGGCTCCAACCTTGGGTCGTGTAGCCGGACGAAGCTCCGTAACCTTGGTTTGCCAAAGCAACGCGCTGCGGCGTTTCGGCTGTGAACGAGATATTGTGGTAGTGGTAAAACCAGTGTTTTATAGTGGTTACCAGTGGTAACACGATATTAGCAATGCAATGGTCACCAGTGGTTTATAGTGGTTGCCGTAAACGATATTGTTATGGTGAAAAGTAAGGGCCAATTAATGCTGTAATGGTTGAAGGGTTGCTATCACCGATACTGCCCGTGACAGTGTGGGTTGTTACGAGATGTTACGAGTGGATCGTGGTGCTTAATTAATTGATACTCTGATGGCAAGTAGTTGTTAATGAGAAAGGGTATTTAAATGTCATTGACCATGATTCAAATTTTAAGAATGATTGGCCAATACCTGCACTACCGCACAAAGTGGTGGCAAAAGTTTACAGGGTACAAAGCCTATAGGGAGGAGAGGGCTGAGATGCATGGATAGCAAAGCGATTCAATGAAGGAGCCAGAAGCTTGTATTTTTTGTCTGTGTTGTCTTTTCCTGTCTTGGTGTTTTTCTGTACTGGTACTTTTGTCTGCTGGTGTTTCTGTTGGCCGATGCTTTTCTGTGCTGGTATCGTCGTCTTCCAGTGTTTTTTGGTGAGCTGCTGCTTTCTCTGCCCGTGTTTTATTGTCTGCTGATATTTTCTTTCTCCAGTGTTCTTGGCTTCTGGTGTTTTTCTGTGCCAGTGTTTATTGGAACTGGTGTTTTTGTCTGCTGGTGCTTCGTCTGCTGTGTTCTTTGTGTTATTTTATTTAGGTTTGCTAGTGTTTTTCAGTACAATATTTTTGCAATCTGCTGCTGTTTTCTGCTGGCTAGTGTTTTTGCTGGCTGGTGAATCCTCTCGGTCAGGCACCTGACATCTCTTCTCCAACAATTTTCGGGGACCTGCTGCAACTTTCCAAAAGCGGGGCGTTTGGCTGCAAACTTCCTTTCGTCCTCACGGTTCATAGATTTAACAATTGCAATCAATTGAATGTCATAGTCATCATGATTATTGTTTGCTTTGTATGATGAGAACAGTCACTCCAAATTATCATGCGCTTTCCACTCAGGGAGGTCTGCAATGCTTGCAGCTTGCACGACCAAAAGAAACAAAGCAAAGACATTGCGAACACCGAAAGGCGCACTCTGATAATGCGCTCTTGGCAACTATTGCTGTAGTCGTAGGCCGTGGTGTTGCCTTTTCCTCCTCCCCAGTTCCATTGCTGCGGCCATTGCCCTTGATGCATGACAATCATGACACCGCAGGTGCCACGTCAAGGTTGGGCAATCCTCTTTTGATGAGCCCGTGGCTGCTCACATGATGGACAAGGTTAGGACTCCGAAATGGTTGAGACGGTTACGCACCACCCAGGTGGAACCACGGGACCAGGCTGCACCGAGAAACTGCCAACCACCAGTTCTAAATGTCCTTCCCCTCAAGCTGACCACTACAAACAACCGCTTGTTTGAATGTCCCAGCCATGTTCAAAATAAGTTTAGATTCTTTACCAGCCTGCGGAATCATCTCAGATAGTTCAAAGAATGATTGAATCATTGACTTGTAGCCATACCCAAATGCTCCATGTATGGCTTACCTGCTTTCCTAAGTTTGTAGCCAATGGTAAACATACCTTACATCATCATACATCCATCCATATTCCACAGATTGACATGGAGCATCTGGGATTGGAAGTGACCACACCCAACATGGGAAGCGGTGCGCGGCTCTCAGCCTTCTTTTCCTCGAAAGCATCGCGGCGCAGGTGTTTTCGCACGACGGGAAATGGCACAGGACCAAACGGGGACCAAGCGATAACTTCGTCGGACGATGTTGGATGCCATATCAACCGGTCATCATTGCTGAAAACCCCAGAAACCCAGGAAAACAATGGACATTGATGACAATCCTTAAAAAAATCCACCAATGATCATTAAACTTAGGGTCTATTGATTCAAGTCATGCATTGGTGGATTTCTATGTTTGGTGCCCGCTGCTACCTGGATCCCTGAAATCAGCTCAGGAAGTGATGCCACACGCGATGCCGCCGCCGCGCATCCGACCTGATGAATGCTTGGGTGATGCTTAGCTTCATGAGTTCGTGATGGTTAACCCGTGGTTCTGCAACTGGTTACAGTAATTAATGATGGCCAAATCATCATAGATCTATTTGATGTTGTTTTTGGTCATGATGGGTAATGAGGGCTGATGATGCTTCGCAACGAATCATGGCTGCTACCGACAGGACAGCTGGTGGAAGCGTAGCCAGTGACATTGAGGAGAACCCGAGGCCTGCTCAGCCGAGGTGGCGCAGTTTGGTGCTTGGCAGTTTAATTAACCTCTCTCTCTCTCTCCATCCCCGGCTTGAGAACCTAGCGGAAAGATAGTGGGGGGATACAATCATTCATGATAATGCATGGATACTGACTGGGAGATCCATGATATACGGCCGGCATATTGTGGTAATTCACATATTCCAATGGTGGCTAGTGATGCTATGTGTGGTCTTATGTGGTCTGTTCATACGGATCTCCCCGTCATCAGCATCACCAACCACATCTAACCATTATCAGCCAGTACCAGCCATCATTCACCAGTAGGTCACCATGTTGAACCACAATTATATACAATTGCTCATCGAAAGTCATGAGCCAATATAATCCAATATAAGGATAACCATGGCTTAACTATCATAATATGAGCCACCATTGAACCACGGTAGCAATGGTTATTATCAGCTCATGAGCTTACTACTGTGATCACCGCCAATAACCACCATGGTTACCACCATGGTCACTACCATGGATACCACCCATCAACCCACCATTGACCACCATTAACCTGCCATTCACCACCATGACTCAGGCATCCCCTGTCCAGCGCATCTGGGGCACCCAACTCAGGTATTCTCCCAGCCATGAGTGGCCCGGGACTGGGCATGGACAAGGAATAGACTTCCTCGATGCTGTGGGCGGCGGGGGATCTGCAATGTCGGCAAGCGCTGATGTGCTGCGACGATATGAAATGGTTGATATAGCTATGATTTATAGCAATAGTGGTGACAAATAACACAAAAATAATGATGAATGGTAAGAATGACACTAGCTGATACTGGTTGGTCATGGTTGGTTTCATTGGGCTGCCTGCCATTTCTTGTGGGAGATCCGGCTGCTGAACCATAGCACGCCCTAAATTTTGTCAGCGATCCATAGCTCGTGCTTTACATTCAATTATGTGTTTTTTTTCCGAAATGGGTCTCCTTCAGTTTTAAGTTCCCTTGAAGTATCCATATCTGATGATAAATCACCAGCTACTCATGCCTACATAAACGTGTGCAGTGAGGGTTTGTTCACGCATTTGTTCGACAGCCCAAGTGGAGTGGTATACCACTTCGCAACAACTTGGGTGAGTAGGGATTGAACTCCCCTGATGAAAGTTACCTGCGTCTATATGAATCGCGAAATGTGACAAGAGAGCCCAACATAATTGCCTGGTTAGTGGTCAAGGAAAAGTTGTTTGAGCCATTCGAAAAACATTAGTTTATCAATCAGCCATCTCAAATATTTCTACGGAAAAATCAAAAACCTTTAACACCACCAAACACTTGCTTATTGGAGGGTGGTACCCCCCGAGCTATCACTTGGTGATTCAAGTTGCCAACAATCGATCGTCACTCATATCCACCATGGGCCTGCTAGTTACCCAGCTCTTCTGTGTACCGACAAATCGTTGTTGCCATGGGGCACCATTCTGTGGGAATCACGAATGATTGATCACATGGTGAAAATAATAGTGATACAATGATGATTACTTAATCACTTGGATTCCCACCTGGAGGTTGAACGGTCGAGTCTGCATCTCAAGGTAAACCTGTGCGGTTTGTCGGATGCCCATAATTAGTTGGCTCACTGCGCCCTGGGGTGGCTCCCTCATGGCTATTCATAGTCCTGGAGCCTCTGATCAGCTCTGATCCATTCTGCCCATCATGAACCATCACCATCATCAACCACCCCCATCCGCAAGCAAGCCAAATCAATCATCATGAATCACTACCCATCCACCATCCTGCCACGCCCCTAGCAGCCCCTGCCCCTCCCAGTGGCCCAGCGTCGTACTTCTCGGGACGATGCCATCGGCCCTCAACGTACTGCGCGTCATCGCCTTCGGAATCACCCGGTTGGGTGGTCATGCCTCCGGCGGATCGCAGAGTGCATTGGCATCCCACCTTTGGATGGCCGTGGGGCACCCATGTGTCAAGGATCGAAAAAAGACCAGGCGGTACACACTCCCCTCTTGTAGGACCAAGGTTTCAAACCAGGAATGGGTCCAGAAAATGCTTTTTCGCTCGTTTCCCCTACATTCTCAGGTTCAGGTGGCATATCTTGGGAGCTTTATACCACTGAAGCAAGACCGGATCTCCAGTCATCGCTCAAGCCTTGAAAATCCAAGCATTTTCAACGTAGATGATGTCACGCCGAGATCCGTTCTATGTCAATAAGGAACCAACGCTTTAACCCCCAATAGCTGTGACACACCATCAACATATCAACATCCATCAACCGGGATCCATAGCAACCATCATGAGCTTGGTCTTGGGTTCAGCTGCAATCAAAAGCAGCCAGAAGCATGGCCTATCGAAGAGGTAGTGGTCATTAGAGTGGGCCGCTGGGTTCTAGAGTATTTTCTTGCTATCCCTGATAAATACTATCAATCCAAGCTGCCAATAGCTTGTCCACAACTAATTATTCTTGTGAGTATTGGAACATTAGTCAACTATCAAATTCATGGGTTGGTTACTCAAACCCTTGCAATCCAACCAACGAATAGTCAGATGACCTCCAACTATCACTACTGTACCCTCCAATGTAGGGTGCAGCGGCGTTTTGAACTGTAAACCACTATAGCCGAGTATTGATAACCAAAGATTTTATGGCTGTGGGTCCATGACCCCCGTACTCCTGGCTGTTCACATCCCAAAGATGACTCTGCACTAGTCAGCCTGCGTTGGGATGTGAACTACTCAGCCTTTTTTTGCACTATTTAGGGTGTTGATGCACAACCATCGGGTGGAAAAATGTGGAAACTCGTATCGTGACCAACTCCCTCACATAGTTCTGTCTCAAAAAAGGGCGGCCTCCAAATCATCCTTTTATAGTAACCATTTCTAGTACAGTATTAGACCAGTCATTCTCAGCCATCCGAATGGCTGGAAGATGCTGGAAGAAATGCCCCAACAAAACCAGTCGACTTCGTTGGGGCGAGGGCGCCTAGACGAATGCACTCCAGCCGCTCTGAAGATCGAATGCAGTCTTTCGAACAGGACTCGGTGGAAGCGAACCAGCGGAAGGAGGGGGAACCGCTGCCCAGCAAAATGCCGTTAGCCATTATTTAACCATCAGCTCACACCAATCAATCCCTGTTACCGATCATTCACTAAATGAATCCTTGTCATTTAGTTGGTTCGTTTGGGTTCAGACTGACTTGTTCAGAAGAACGAAGATCTTGGCACGTGCTATGAGGTGGCTGAGGATCTTTTTATGCGGGGGCGTTCAACAGTTTGCCCTCCACGAGAAAAAAGACATGACTGATGATAGTGAACTGAACAGCTTGGATTCGGTCGTGCATCTTCACCCCTGATGAGATAATCATTCCTTTTCTCGATGACGAAGGGCCCACGCCGTGAGAGAATCATCCCCAGGTATGGAAAATAGAAAATGAAAACATTAGTCATATACAGCAAAACTGAAGAGGTAGAACTTATCCACCAAATTGGTGATGTCACCACAAATGTGTCTGGAAGACCCACCTAGGATGTTGCGGAGATAGTTCTGTGGAAACGGATTGGTATACAAGCTGGGCAACTAACAGATTTCGCACCGCATCGAATAATGTCCTTTAAACTGGGCAAGTGTGTGCGTACATCAACAGATTATAAGTTACCTCTTGCCGCAATGCCTCTTATCCTGCGAGTTACGATGACAAAAACGGATTCAGCGGCAAAATATAATGGAGTGCCCGATTTGGGAACAAAGAAACCCAGGGAACAATCAACAAAATCGGAGTCCACAACAAGAGTCATGAGCACATCCACAGTTTGAGCTACCCCATGGCTAGTTCTCCCCATGAAAAACGCTGCTGCCAAAACAGGGGGCGCCCCTCCCTGGAGATCGAGCCAAGCTGCGCCGGGACATTGCCCCTTTTTGGGATTGGTGAGCTCTTCCTGCCGCGTTGGCCGTGGCTATGTGCCACGTTGAAATCCATGTGCCTTGCTCACTAAGCAAAACCCTCCAGAGTCCTCAACTTATGGGTTGGTTCAAAAATTGTTTTGCACAGGCTATATCAAACTACATTCCTCTAAATAAGCCATAAACCAGCTAGCTGTCCAAGTCAATATCCATCAAGGGAATTTTCACTCTTGATTATGGGCCAGTCAAATAGCTTGATGGTTAGCCTCGGTTAACCGACTTTTCACAAGCCAGATTATAGCCAAGTAATACTTGATGCATGCCCCATATCACAGGATGAAAAATACAATAAACAGGCACAGGTCAAGGGCATAAGAACCCTTCCAACAGTATGCTGATTTCATGTTATATTAGTTTGATGATGAACCCTTCTTATCCCGTGGGGCACCTGATGCCCTGGCACTTCTCACCGCCAGAACTCGTCCAACTGGTTGGAATCTTCACCCATGGCCAGCTTGGATGGTGGACGCTGCTCACCTCCTGATGATCCACGTGCAAGCACCGTTGGTCCGCTCCAGTACAAGCATGGGTTCCGCACCTGGGGAACATGAGCCGAGTCATTATTTCGTGATGCTTAGGGGTTGGATGTGGTTGGATGGTTGGTTTGACCGTTGGTTGGTTGGATGTTGGATGGTACGGTTGGATGGTAGGAAATCGAATGAGATCAAGTTGGCGGATGCTGGTTGGAGAACACTGGCGGGCCAGGGATGATTAGTCTGCCCCTCATGGGAACCTTGAAACCAACAAATTGGGATTTTCGACCCCGGACTTCGGATGGTTTCGGGATTTCGCTTGGGGGGTGTTGAATATATGAACCAGGGAAGGAAATACAACACCAGTGCTGCCGTGGAAGTCACTTTGAGAGCCACCAGCGTTTGGTCGTGGTTTATAGGTGGAACTCAGAATGGTAGTGGGGGTGAATGATGATTGCTCATGACTCATGTATACTCATGCCAAGACTCATTAAATAATTCATAGTGATTTGACGAAGGTTCCAAAAAGGCTTCCCTTTGCGGCGGATGAAACTTGGTAGTCGTCTTTCATTGGAGTTCACCATTTCCCGACTGCATAGACTCCATCAAGATTGAAGAGCTCAAGTGCACCAGGACAACGTCTATCATGTATATATTGAAGTTGTTACACCTAAAGGATGATTTTGGATATCCATGGTCCATACCCATTGTAGAAAGAATGACTCACGATTATTCCGTATACATGTGAACATGAAAAATGAAGATAAGTAAGGGAACCTGCCTCATGATGTCCATAATTTTGTCCATAATTTGTGAGCCGCCAAAAAATAATAGCTTCTGTATTCTCTCTCGCCCTATTGGATGGCAAGTACCATCACCATTTGTGGACAAGCAATCTCATCGCATCTCCTCCGGGTACCTTGTCCAGGAGATATACACAACAAAACAGAAAAAGATAGAAAAAGTATGTCACATGTCGGGGATGGGTTCTATCTTTGCTGGCTGTCATGGATATACGTATGGCACTTCCATCATGAAAAAAAACCGCAATGAACCCAGTAACCATGGAGTAACCATGGTTACCCACCATTGGCCAACATTATCCGGTTCTCAAAAACTATTGGTGAATGTCCAAAATTGACCACTACAGCACCAGCAATTCTTCTGCCCAACATGGTCTTCTTTTCCACACTTCCAGCCCCCAGTGGGTGGCAACTCTGCTACAAATCCGCGAGCTGTTCTTGGACTTCCGAGCTGTCACCGCCAAAGGCCCGGGGCCCCCATGTTACAACAGAGCCATCTTGCCGGATCGCAGCGAATGCTCCCCATGTGGCTTGAATTTGCCTCACAGCCTTAAGCTGCTCTTTGACTTCGGAGCTGTCACCACCACTGCACGGGCCGCCCCAAGACACAACCGACCCATCTTCCAGGATCGCCGCGAATGCAGTCGCTGTGGCCTGAATTTGCCACACGGCCTTAAGCTGCTCTTGGACTTCCGAGCTGTCACCACCCATGCACGGGCTGCCCCAAGACACAACAGAGCCATCTTCCAAGATCGACGCGAAAGCACTTGCTGTGGCCTGAATCTGCCGCACATTCTTAAGCTGCTCTTGGACTTCCGAGCTGTCACCACCAAAGGCCCAAGGGCCCCATGTTACAACAGAGCCATCTTCCCGGATCGCAGCGAATGCACTCGCATTGGCTTGAATCTGGCGCACAGCCCTGAGCTGCTCTTGAACAGCTAAGTCGTCACCCCCATATCCCCAATTCCCCCTGGTGACTACCGAGCCATCCTCCAGGATCACAGCAAATGCAGTCGCTGTGGCCTGAATCTGCCGCACATTCTTAAGCTCCTCCTCCCCTGCGGAGTTGTCCCCACCACTGCCCGGGTGGCCCCATGCGATGACTTGTCCACCTTGCACAAACAGTGCAAAAGCTCCGCCTTCCGGGTGGAGGATTGCTCTTTTATTTGTGGCTGCTAGGTGTGCGTTCTGTGGAATAGCTGTGAGATGGTCTCCACCTCCAACTCCGGCAGCTTGCAGCAATTGCCCAGAGTCAACCAGAACAAATGCATCTGCAGTGACAAGCCTAAGCAAGCCTTGTTGAAACGCTTTCTGGGCCAGGAGCTTCAAGTCCCCAACTTTGGAGGACTGCAGAACGGAAAAACCTTCACATCGACCGCTCACCAAACCTACAGTCACCTCAAACATGTTTGGCTCGCTTTGTTCCAAGTCAGCCCTTCCAGCTGCATGTTCTTTCTTTCTTCGCTTGGCCGCCTCAATTGGCATTGTTTTAGGTGCTCTACATGTCATTGGTGATTGGCACGGAACAGACAAAACCGAGTGCAACTTGTCTTGCACAGCGAACTTGTGAGTGATAAAAAGGCCGCAAACACAGAAACTCCAACATACAGAGTGATGCCCCCTAGCTAAATTAGCTGGTCTCTAGGAACAAAGCCAACTTCTAGTCATGGCAAATGGTCAACAAAAAATGTCTGCCAATCATTGACCATCGTGAACCAGAAACTCCTTGAGGTCATCACTTCGCGCCAACAAAAACAACAACTCAGGCGGGTTCTGGTCAGCTATAAGTGATTAAACTATTGGGCCAGTTACGCTGCCACCCGGTCACTCACATCATTGGGATGGTAGCTGATCCCGCCAAAAATGATCCCCCCAGAAGTAGATGGCTGATCAGCTCTCATTCATGGTTGATGGTGGCTATCAGCCCCTTTATAAACCCTTCTTGTTTGGGGGTGCTCCATTGCAGGGATTACCGGCAAAAGTCCTCATCATTCAACTGTAGCTGGAGCAACTTGTTGGCTGCTGCTTGCGTCACAACAAGCAGGTGGCACAGCGATCCCTACGATTCTTTGGGCTAAGGAAAAGTTCCACAGTATAAGCCGCCAGTCCCCATGGTGAACATCATCAAACATCAACCACGAGGTACGGACCAGTGGTGATCATAATCGAAGCATAGTACATCATAATGATTGACAATGATGTTCAATGATGTTCAATGATGTTCAATGATGTTCAATGATGGATATGGTGACTACTTACATCTACTTACTATGATGATTGACATTCATGATCAATGATGGCAAACCTACAAGTGGTCATAGAAGTCATCGTACGGATGACCTGGAACGCTTTCATGAAGCCTCGCAGCTGATCAGCTGCATCCAACATCAGTTCACAACGACACACATGCCACCAGCAACAGCAACACGCGCTGAAGCATCAACAGTCAACCACCTTTCCCATCCTTTTCCTAACAGTTGCGCCCCTCGACTTCAACATCAACCATCACCAGATCCTGATCCCACGTTTCTCCGGTGGGCCCTAGTGTGACCCCGAATCATGGCCCCGGTGGGTCTCCTGGTCAGGCCCCTCTGCCGCCCAGGGACATGCCATGGTGCTGATTCACCAGCTCCGAAAAGGGCATCGCAGTCACATCTTCACCTGACAGCTGCCATCGCTAGGGGTGGCTCTTGCTGCGCCAGGGTGACCAAGCTGTGGGAAGACGAGGGTCAACAAGGCCATGGTACATCCAATCATGGAAGATCCCTGAAAACATTCACCCCTCAAGTCAGGAAAACCATTGGAAGAAACAAGGAGAGGGGCAAATGCCTCACAAAAGCGAAGCCTTTGTCCTTGAAGTGGCAGGGAAATGGATGGTTTCTACCAATCACACAGCCAAGTCATCATCAAGCCAGTTTAAACGAACCAATTCTCCTAACCGGTCCAAACCGTACAACCGATATGAACATGAGACCAACCAACCAATACAAACCAACCCAGCCATCTATACAAAACCAACCACGATTAGACCAGCCAGCCAAGCAACAAACCAACCAATACAAACCAACCAACGCAGCCAACGAACTGCTGCGGCTGAGCAGCACTGCATCTTCCGGCCGTCGTTGACCATGCCTAGATGACACACGGGGTAAAACGATGTACAGGGCTGCTGGAACCATCCACCCTCAGCTGGGCAACTGTGCTGGTTGCAACTTCGGTACCGACCAACCAAAGGCAGTCATCAAACACTGCACCAAACAGCGCAGCATGCCTATCATGGCATGGCAGGGAGGCTGGCGGCGGTGTGGAATCATGGTAGGACCGACCAGTGCAATATTGAATCCAAAAGGCGTTGACCACCATCAACCATGAATAGGTGTAGCATCAATATTATGAAAAGGTGCTTCCAAGCACCATCAAGAACATATTGATACCATAAACTCTATAGGTGCACCATCACACCGATCAAGAAGGCATAGTGAAAAAACTCACATGAAAGGCTTCAACACGCACTTTGGGGTGGAAGCAGGGGGGTGAAAACTACAGGCATGCAGCATGCCCCGTCAGAAGGTAAAACAAAAAGAAACAAAAGAGTCCTGGGTAGAACTCGCGCCCGCCCACAGCCCAGCATCGCTTCGCGATGCAGCGAGTTCCGGAACCCAGGCTCCAAGACAAGGGCCCAAACCACGTTTTACCAACCGCAGGAACACATACTGTACCGTGCACCATCACACCTTTACTTACATAATAGGTCTGCAACTCAGAGGCATATCATGGTACAATTCCTACCTTCAAAAGTGGAATGACCGATCGGATTACGTTTTTTTTGCCAATACCGCCGCGTGTTTGAACATTTGCTGAAATTCCGGTATATGGGTTTATCCAAAAATGGTGTACCTCTATGGCTGGTTAGTTTCTCTAGTAAGAATGGGCATGAACTTGGATGGTTAGTAGGTACGACAGTTTATGGACAAACCACATGTTTGCGTCTGGTGTGCGAAGGGCCTGTTGATATACATATCTGGTCCCATCAAGCCGTGGAACAGTGCCAGGATTTGTATCCAACGTCTGGCCATCTGAACCTAGGGAATAGCTCACACAGGTATGTTGTTGCCATGTGTTATACCTGTTCTGTAGGCTGTACAGGGCTGTACTAGATGAATAGGTGAAACCATGATCTATCTAGCAATTTTTTACCTTCCTTCAGCATGCCTTCCTTCAGCATGCACGATTCCACTGTGCGCACTTCAAACTACGCATTCAAAAATCAAACATTTCTAAACACTGCCTTTCAATGGCTGAATCGATGGTTATAGCTGTTATCAATGCTGATGTCTACCAAATCTCTGGACTAACGTGACAATGGCACATGCAGTTATGTATGCACAATACGTGCACAAACAGAGCAAAACTCAGCTGACCATCATGAAGATTTCAATATATTTTGAAAAATCCGTGCGATATCTAACACCAAACCACAAGGTCGGGCAACCAAAATCAGCCAAGTATCATCAAACGCTTGAATAGCCATTCTTTCATCCACAATTGCTCATGATTGAATGGACTGCCAGCAATTCATTATCGTTTACAACCCTAATTCTCGTGGTCTACCACTCTCTCTCTCTCTCTCGGACCATTATGCAATACTATCACCACCAATCATTGTTTACTAAAACCATCTACCGGTCAACGATCACTGTGATGGTTACTGTAAGTACGATCAAACACCAAAAACAATACTTCTCTTGATGGATCGAACTCTTCAGATTGAACTAAAATTGTAATGACAGGTGATGAAACACAAATTGAATGGGGGTAACGAACACAACAAATTTATTGACCCAGGTTCTGCCAATAAAACATGTCAAACGCCTATTCTTGTTGCCGTTCCTATTCAGCACACCGGCCCGGGCCCCAAAAACAAAGCGAGGTGCAACACTTGTGCCACCTCGGCCGCAACAGTCGCAGCCGGTCATTTCCAAGTCAACATTTGACCACGGACAACCAACAGTTGATGCTGTGGTTGACCACCTGGCGTTGATGTAAACCAAGTGTTCATACCATGGGTGGTGATGAAAAAGAACCTTAGCCAATGTTGGCCAACCAAAGGCGCATGATGGTTAACTGTGAGTAGTGTTGGTTAGTGATGATTAAAGTTAATGATGGTCATGTTGGCCAATGATAGAAAAATGGAGTGTCAATGGTCCAGTACTGGAATGGTTGGCGCCTGTAAAGAAAGATGTTGGATGTGTTGGGGAAATTTGCGGGACTTGGCCAAAACAATTGTGTGAAACAACACCGGGATGGTAGAGGTATGGCCCTTGATGATGGTGCAAAGTCCCAGGAGCAAAAACCAAGCGTTCCAACAGCAATCATCTCAGGGATGACTCATGGATCCACATTGAATTTTCAGTTCACATGGAACTTGCGGTGGGTCTTCAAGCAGCCAAGGCCAATACAAACCGAAACTGGTTGGTGGTTTCACCCGTTATGCCTTATGAAAAATATTAGTCAGCCAACAATTTGTTAATAATTACTAAGTAGAAAAAAAATGTCTAAAACCACCAACCAGGAAATGTTTCCAGAATTGAAAGCGGGGGGAATGAAATCGTTCACGGTGCGCCCACAAAGTCCCTGCGGTTGCCAGCAGTTTCGAAAATTTGGCCGGTATCAAGCTAAGAATTGCAGAACAAGCGATCAAACCGCCAACGAGGCGGGTGTTTGACGAACAGGTGGTTCATGGTCGGTTTGGCCGACAAATTGCGGCATAGTCGGTGAATGTCGGTAACCAAGGGCCTTACACTTTTCATACCCAACCTCAAGTCTAATTGTGACGGGGCCATCTCACCAACAACACCGCTTTCGGAACGATTTTTAAATGATGAAAATGATGATGGTGATGATGGTGATGATGATGATACATGATATATGATGTGTGAATTTTTATCATATATTCTGATGATGATGGTGCTGAGGATGAGGGTGATGATGAACCATGATGCAAATGGCGGTGATGATCATGATGAATCATGATGATGATGATGATGGTGATGATGATGAAGAAGAAAAAATGAAGAGAGTGGCGGAGGGAAAAAAACGCTCAAAAAGAAACATGCGCCTCCGAGGGAGAATCGAACTCCTACTTGTCCCCAAGTCCCTGGAACTGAAGTCCAGTCCCGGCACCAGCCGGACTCACGGAGGCTAGTTGCTCCCTGCGCGCGGGCAGTCGGCTTTCTCCCTGTAGATGTATTTTGACTGCCCAAACTAGCGGGGAAAGCCGCATGGGAATCATAAGCCGGCTATGCTGAGGCTATGCTATCGCTTCTGGGCTTGTAGGTTCCCGACCTGCAGGCTGGGAAAACGGCCGCGTGGGAATCATAAGCGCGCGCTAGCACAAAATGGCGCCGTGCTCGGTTGGTGCTACCGCTTGTATCCGGTTGTAGGGTTGTAGGTTCCCTACCTGCAGGCTGGGAAAGCGGCCGCATGGGAATCACAAGTGGGCGTAGTGGCACGCGATGGGGCTGGGGTTATGCTCCTGCTTCTGGGGTTGTAGGTTTCCAACCCGCAGGCTGGAAAGCGGCCGCATGGGAATCATAAGGGGGCGCATTGGCACGCGATGGGGCTGGGGTTATGCTCCTGCTTCTGGGGTTGTAGGTTTCCAACCCGCAGGCTGGGAACGCGGCCGCATGGGAACCATGAGTGGCTATGCTGGGGCATTGCTAGGGCTATGCTACCTATGTTACCGCTACTGGGGCTGTAGGCTGCCAACCTGCAGCTGGGAAAGCAACTGCATGGGAATCATAAGTGGGTGCGCTGGCACGCTATGGGCTGTGCTGGGGCAATGGTGTGGCTGTGCTATTGCTACTGGGGTTGTAAGTTCCCAACCTGCAGGCTGGGAAAGCGGCCGCATGGGAATCATGAGTGGGCGCACTGGCACTCAATGGGGCTATGCCGGGGCTTTGCAGGGGCTATGCTGGAGCTACGCTACCGCTACTGGGGTTGTAGGCTGCCAACTCTAAATTATGAGAGGGGGCGCAACCATGCAACAAAGCATGTTTCCAGGATGCTCGTGGCAGTGAGCATGTTCATTACTCGCAGAATTATAGAAGATGGCACTCCAGGGTTCATTTTGGTCAGATCGGCTATTGAATTACTTATCTACCATGGCTGCTAACAACCCTAGTATGATCATCAAAGAATCCCTAATGATTGGCGGCCCCTGTTCCTTCTATATAGCGATCGCCTGGTAAACCCATGTCTGCCACCGAGTAGCTCCTCAGAAGGAAAAGTCAGTGTGTCCTTGGTGGGCTACAGGTCAAGTGACAGTGACGTAAGTAGCTTGGTTTCCTGCCATAATTCAATTGGTTAAATTCTGGTTGTGGTGTTTTTAATAGAGAGGTTTAATGATACTTTATCACGGGCTAATCATGGTTGATGATGATTCACATTGGACACCACTCGTTGACGAACGGCCACTGATTTATGATATTTGGCTTGCTTTATTCAGAAGCAGTTGAGCTGCATTGGCAAAATCCATTGGTGGACGATTTAATGACGAAATCGTGCGTGATTGTCAATGATTAGTAATGCATACCCAGGAATAATAAACTAACCCCTGGTTGATTAATAGGGGGTATCCCCCAAAAGCCTGGGTTCCCCCTTAAAATGGTAACCCGCCCAATTAATCAACCTAGGGTTTACTTACCACTGGGCTAACATTAGCTACCATAACTGGTTCATACCATTCGCAAATGTCTTTCTAAGTGGTATAGTCCTCCAATCACCCCAGGACCTCATCGTCAGTACCGTTAGGTGATTGCGGCCGGCGTCATGTGAGACGCGCTGGGATCCCACCATAGAAATCGCCGCATCAGGTGGAAAAACACAACAAGTACTTGAATGTGCTTGGCAAAAAACAGTCATCCAAAATCTGCGTTAAAATTTAGGTCAGGTCACTAAAGATCAATTCATTCAACATTTTGGTGATTGACCACTATAATTTATAATCATAACCGCTAAAATCTAGCATCCAACCATCAAGCATAAAAAACATGCAGGAAAATGAATGTTTGGTACAATGGGGTGATGACTTTCTGGATCATCCAATGTCACCACGGCTGGCGGTTCAAGATCAAGAAGGAACCGACGAAGATCGGTCTAGCCACAGCCAGAGAACCAGGTGGAGCTCTTGTCAACCATTGTCCCTATATGTATTAAGTGATAGGCTCACTTAACTATATAGTCTTGACTGCCATAATCTATTCAGGCTGATCATGTCACTGGCTATTTCAACCAAATGATGGCAGTTTCACCTAGCTGATCAGCTTATTCAGCACCATTCACCAGCATTGAAGTGTTTTAGCTTAAGCTTTGCCCCTCATCGTCACAAAAACCTGGCGAAAATCAGCAGCACATCAGCGGATCAGCGCTTCTTCGCGAGGCGGAATCCATGCCATCCAGGGCACTCACAATTCACAGCTCGCATAGGAACCCAGCCGCTCGTGCGCTCGATGGACATTTGGGCTAGTCCACTGCCATGGTGGATATTACCGATGATTCATTAGTGGTTAATGATGGTTTATAGTGGCAAAAAAAGGTTAGGAACGATCACCGCTGGTTTGTCCACGGCCATGGTGGTACCTGCAAACCATCCAGGTTCACCATATTTATGAGGAAAAGCACCAGTAGCTTGGGGTATACCATGGCTCCATAGACAAACCCACATGGCCATGAACAACGACTTGCCCTCAGCTACTGCTCACTGAAAGCTCCCCATTTCCAGATGAGCTGAAGACATTGCTGGCATTATTCAAATGTTCGGTGACCAAAGAATGAAATGGTTGGTATGCTACTTATGCCGAGCATGATAGCAAATAATTATGAACCATTCTGATCCCTTCTGTCACCAAAAAACGGCCAATACCAACCTTTACCAACCATCTTCACCATCATCAGTAACCATGATTGTAACGATCGCGAACCCAGGCACTTTTATCCCAACCTATACCACCCATGACTCTCAACCCATATAAAGAAACATCACTGACCAATACCAACCATGACTACTGAGCCACCAAGCATCATCCTGAACGGCGTAACGGCTCGCCACGGCGTCACCGAGCATCCAATCGACCTTGCTTCATGGTGCCATAGCGATCTCTGCTCCCAGTTACCTCGAGCAATCACAGTCGACATCCGAACGAGAACTGAAGCGCTGGCAGTTCACTGGTGATTCATTGATGGTTCATGAGCTGGTGAAAACAAGCAAGTGAGTGATGTCTACACGTATGCGCTATGGACAGCAATACGGGCTCGTGATGGTTCCTAATGGCTAGTCTCTACAAGAACAACTATCAATAGAATGATTTGGTGCGATTCCTTGTGGCTGATATCCATCTGAGTGACTCATGGTGGCACCGGCAGCACTGGGGGATGATCATGGTAGCATAATGGTGGTTCGTCGATGTTTGTGATGGTTACTCATGCTCAAAAACATTTGGATCATGTGTAACACTAGTCGGTAGATTGTGCGATCCGTAATCGAATTGTGGTTGTCTACTTGAAACATATTGGAACTGGTCAGTCGATTGCAGCAGGAATCAGAAAAAAAGATGCTGCCGTAATCCTGCAAAGCTTGATCAAAAAACCATGAATTGTGGATCACGAGATTGGATGATTGGGCGTGTCCGCTACAGCAACATAGCTGACCCAATAATCACCATGTGGGCAAAGCATGGCAAAGCTTCCGCTACAAACGGATGACGCTTGCACGGTTGGATTTTCCACAGCCAACCCTCAAGAGCGATGGCAATCTTACAGAAATATTGCCAGTAATACCAGGGACGCCAACATTTGACATCTGCAGTTGGCCTATGGCTGGATACTCGTCTTAGGAATCAAAATGTACTGGCGTGAATTTGTTCTTACAAAGCATTGGCGATATTGATGGTTTTCTACCATTAATAAATTGATTGATAATGAATTGATTGATGATTCACTGCCAGTACGTAAAGAACCGATTGCTAATAGTGAAATCATCAATCAACCAATTCATGTTTCAACTACCTAGGTCAACATGTGTCATTTCCAACTACCACTATCAATCAATCATTGTCGTCAAAATAGGAAAGCTGGTTGGTGGTTTCAACCCCCTACAGAAAGTATCAGTCAACCAAGCAATCATGTACAAATACTGGGGAAAACAGAAAATCTTTGAAATCACCCACCAAAGAACCTTTTCTGATTTCGTTGCCTAGACCCAGCTGCGCCAAAGGTCGGCTTTTCCCTCACTGGCATCAGAATCGCCCAGCCGAGGTGCCAAGTACTTGGGGTTCTGGCACTCTCCAGGTGGAGGCAATCGATCGACTTTTTCGGCATCATGTCGCCGGAAAAAATCTGCCTGCCATTTGATGTAGCCTGGTGTAGTTCTTTTCCTGCGGTTGGCATCCTGAAAACCCAAGTGGGAAATTGGTTAATCCAATTGGTATCCTATCCTTGCTCTGCAAGACAGGATCTTTACGGAATCCAGTGGAGAAAAGCCAGGCCATTTTTTAGGGCTGGGCTACGACCATTGTCAACGGCAATGCCACGCAGGGCCCATCCACCGCAGCCGAGGCTTTAAACATAGGATAACTAAGTGATCTATGACACATGCAATACGGTTGGAGATGGCTGGAGGTGCTTTGACTTACTGCCCACCATCCAACGCGATGGCTCCAGTCGCTCCATGGGACATCCAAGGCCGGTGAAACCATCACGGACTAGAGCTGGTGCTGATGAGTTGTAAAATATGCAGTGCATGTGTATGTGGCTGTCCGCGTCTAGAGACAGGGTGTAGACAACTATGGAACTGCGAGGGGGATGAAACATCGCTCTTCTTGATTACTGCAACATGTATGCTATTTAGGGCATTTATAAGCTAACATAAGTTCACCTTGTTTTGTCAGTCATGGTTAGGAATGGGGAAAAAAGGGAGGCATCCAGAATGGTTGTCAACAGGTCGCTCGCGTTAGTTTAGATCTCCCCATAATCCATCATCATCCCATAGTCATCACTTTGCAGTTCCCAGAACCGCACCATCAAATCTATCTGGTACCATGATGACCCGGCAACAAAGAGCGGGGCGCATCCATGCTATCTGTCCAGCTATTATTCTACCAATCTACTGCTCTAAGTATCTTTTGATCAACCTGCCAATCTATCATCAACCATATTCATTGAGTATCCCCAGCATCATCCATAGGTAGCATTTTGGCCCTTGGCATAGCATCCCTCCTACCAACCATAGGATAACTGTAGGGTTTAGCACTGGTAGGACGACGGTAGTGACGCCGAGGATCTCCCACAAGCTCCTCCTCAGGGCGTGTCATGGCGGCGTTGGTGGGCGATGGTAGCGATGGGTGAGGATGGTCGTGGGATGATGGTTACTAGTGATGGATCATAGGTTCATGATGCGTTGGTGCTGAAAAAATACTAGCTGATAGCTGGATAGTAAGAATTGACGATGGTTGCTTGTGATGATGGTGGCTGATTGTGAAAATGGTGATGAAAGATGGTTGATAATGGTTGATAATGGTGTTACATAGCTAAACTGGTGGTTGACGATGGTGTTGTTGCTGGAAAATCATGGTCTGGGAAATAATGGTAAAGCAATTCAGGATGGTCAGGTGATGATGCTTGATGATGGTAGTTAATTATATACCATTAGCCATCATTAATCAACCGTCATTAATTTACCATCATTAGCCATCATTAGCCATCAATCTTCATCGTTCCGCTGATGGCTTTTTGTTGACGGTGAAGAAGTATCAGCAGACTCGGCAATCCCGGTGAATTCTGCTGAGTGAACTGCCACCACAATCGGAGAAAATATAGAGAGAAAGGCATCAGCAATGATGTTGAAACAGAAACCCTTCATTCACAGGCAGATCTACCGTCAACAATGGTGGTCACTGAAAGAAATACTTGATAATGGCACCATATGGCACCATAGGTTTTCCCAAGCTGGTGATTTATATGTGATGCCAAGTTGGAGCGATCAAAATCTCTACCGAAAAGAACGACCCTGTGCGGCAACCCTTGGCATCTCATCCAAGCAGCCAAATCATCATCAGTCCATCCATCAGCCAAGGGGTGCCAAGCAACATACGGCACCGGCACATCGCACCCCCCTGGCACATCCAAGCCGCATATCTGAGCACGCCGAGGATTCGCCGCAGTAGCGGTCGGGCCACCAGCATCTGCGGATGAGGCCTCAGAGGCTGGACCACCTGAGGGGAACATCATTGCGAGGGGCGGGGGGGTTGGTTGCACCAAGAAATCGTGGGAAATCGAATCAATGATTAGGACAAACAACTGGGTTGGTTTCTTGGGAAAACATTGGGAATCTAATCCCAAAAGGGATAGAACGAACCAGGGTTCCTTGGGAAATAGGACGAGCACGGGGTTGGTTTCCTCTTATTACGAGATTTTCCAAGAAATCAATGAATAGGACGAAGTAGGGTCTCTTGGGAAATCTCTTGGGGAATCCGACAACTGGGGTAAGTCTATTCAACTGACAGGGTGAGCTGGGAGAGCAATTTCACCCACTGAACTCGGGGCTGAGTTCCTAAGCCAGCAGCTCAATCACTACTTGCTTTCTCTAGGTCGCCGCGAACTATTGTTGACAAGTCTTAATTCAGCTCAAATGGCAGTTGCTGGCAACTCGAATGCTCCAGTTTACTCTTCATCATCGCCTATTGTCACCACTTGTCATCTGAGGCGTATCATCAACCAACCAGCGGCGTATTAAATTAATAGAAGATTACTCATTTCAAAGCGATACCCAACCATTGCGTCTGACCAACCAGGTTTATCATCACAATCTCAACTGCCGTGATTTTTCTGGAGGAATTCTGTGGAGCCCGGAGGGTTGTTAATGTTGCTGATCCTGCAGGAAAACCTTTGAAAACACCAAACCTTATTGACAAACATCAGTCATGATCAATGGCCCCTTCTTGTGGTGATCCTTGCTGCTGTTGCTACTAAAATTGTAGACAATAATTGCCATTCCTTTTAAACTTGTCAAACATGCTTCTTGCTGCCCCAACAGTTTCTTCCTGGCATTCTTGATGGATGGAAATTCCCAACCATAGTGATGCAACGATGATGAGTGATGGTGAGTCCACCCCTGGGTAGTTTCAATGGGCTCAACGAGTGATGCAACGATGCTCGCTCTCCACCCTGACCGCTTGCGCCCAGTGGCTCACAGGCGCTGGGCCATGTAGCAATAGACTTTGTGCTACCATGACCTGGCTCAGGACTGCTAAGTGGCACTCACCGCAAGTGACAACCCTGCGTGGCAACCACGGGTGAGCTTGCCCGAAAATGAAGAATGATGATTAATCAATAGGAGGGTTCGTTGTTGCCCAGAAAAAACATGGTTTTTTACTTGTAGAACTAACTAACCTTCATCAATAGGGATTGGAATCAAATTCCCTGCTGCCATAGGGTCAAGCTGTCAGATTCCCTCCCCTGCCACCCTGCCGCCTCTCAATGATTGGAGCCGCCGCTCGGCTCGAGCCACTAATCTGTAGCCAGCCATGGTTTGGTTCAGGGGTTGATACGGTTGATGTCATAGTTCATGATGGGTACCGGTGATGGTTACGTGTTGATATTCCTTGATGATCGATGGAAATGCTTGATGTTGGCTGGAGACTGATTGTGGGGAAATGATCAGGTATAGTCAGCAAGGAACTTCATGAGAACACTCTGCCAAAGTGGTTCAAACCTAATCTTTCCCAGGGA
The DNA here is from genome assembly GCA_009767595.1 of Symbiodinium kawagutii. NCBI lineage: Eukaryota > Dinophyceae > Suessiales > Symbiodiniaceae > Symbiodinium > Symbiodinium kawagutii. The sequence continues at coordinate 319,478 of VSDK01019125.1, read as the reverse complement.
TTCGAATCATGGGCGATTGCTTATCCCCCACAAAACCAGCGATTGGGAAGGCAAACTTCACCTACAAAAGTTTTAGAAATGTTTTGAATTGTGGTGACTGCAGCAGGGTCTGACTGGCTTTTTCTCGTATCAATGACATGCCCTTGCCGATTTGTTTTACAAAAAAGATAGCGGCAACACCTGGAGAGAAAACCCCTAGCAGCTGCGGTGCGTTTCGAGCTCGCGTTTTCACGTCGCGTTCACAACCTCTGCACGCCACGAGTCGCGTCTCATCATCCATATTTTGAGGCGCCTGCCCGCGCAAAGATGACTGAGGACAGTGAGGTGTGGCCCAGAAGGCCGATTTTGACAGTGGAAGCTGCTATTGATGTGCCATTCGCATTTGCATGTCTAAAAAAATACACACACACACATAAAAGTATACCACATATGTACTTTCGTAGTGGCAGGTATTGACCTATCTGCATATCGTGAGTTGGTATCAAATTTCCTGGTAGTAGTTGGGTTGATGCACTGGTCACCTTGCATGGACTTATAATTGCTTCGGATGATGCAAATCAGCAGTTAAGGCATATTGTGTGATGACACCATGTATCAGCGCGGGACATATGCATCAAAAGAACCATGTAACAAGTGTACTTTGTAACAAGCGTACTCTCAGTTTGCTCATATATTTAACTACGAAACAAGCAGTTTGACATCAGCTCCCAAATAAAATCAAACTAGCGATGGTAAAAAAGCACATGCGCCAGGGTCCATCATGGGTTCGAAAAACAATAAAACGCGCCAAGGTTCGTCATAACAAAAATGCACCAAGGTCTGTTTTAACAGAACCCATGGCTCTTCATGGGCTCCGATACTCAGCAGTTAGCCTTCCCAACAGCCGCTTGCCCCGCCTTAGGCTCTGACCTTGTCGGAGTGAAGCTGAGGATTGTTAGATCAAATCACAGGTGAACGCATGTGTCAGTGATATGAGGCACAGTTTTCAATTTATAAGTTGAGGTCAACCTGGTGTTAGATCAAATCCGTACTGTTCAATGACTTGGGTCATCAGGATGTTAACTCCAAGACTGGCGTTAAATCACCTGATGTGAAACGACTGCAGTAAAAGCGAGACAAGTGACATCACTTAAGACCAGTTGATAACAAGTATCATCAGTCATGACAACAAACTATCAGGAGCTTCCTGGGCATCATGAGCAGAAATGAACCGGGCAAGCATTCTGATGCCATTGATATCATTCACACTTTCAAGAACGGCTTGAAACAACCATGAAACCTGGAATCGCACCTACGTATTCCAACCGTTGAAAGGCAATGATGCGACAGCTGGCTCGAACCCCATCTTTCATGTCAGAATCATCTCATCAGCTGCTGTACATTCACGGTTGCCATCTTCATCATTGTTGGTATACATCACCATCATCCACTCCCCAACTCCCTCGACTCCCAGCGAAGGGACGCGCACAGCCTCTTTAGTCTTTAATGGATACTGGATCTTGACGGATCCTGGGCTTGAGAGGCTTAAGGGATGGGACATGATGTGACCTTAAGGCGTTGGCCAACATCCCCGAGCTGGTACGTGCCAGGCATGTGTCAGTTGCTACATTCATGATTAACCCATCTGTCGTCAAGGCGAACAACCAACCAACTTACTGATGATCAAGCAACAAGTCACCAAAATTCATTGCTGGTTCCCCATGGCTGATAAGCAGCTATGAAGTGCTGATGGTTAACTACTAGCTGACGATCATTGATGGTTGAATAGCCAGCTATTGATGGTGAACCACGTAATGCAAACCAAGCTTTAGTAGCTGATAGCGATATTGATTTCACAACTGTTAATGACCAACTATGATATAATAATCAACTAGTCAAATACAGTAACCAACTGTAGATTCATTACAAACTATTGGTATCAACAACAATCGATTGGTGTCAAGATTTAATTATTCCATTATTTTTTGATTAGTCCACTGTAGAGCAACTCCCCCAGTGATAATAAGTGCTACTGATTAATACTCTCTGGCTGGTGGACAAAAACACACCATTTATTGATAGCAACAAGTAACCACTAGTTGCACAGTCAACCCTTGTTCATCACAAATACATAGTTAGCCAGTGATGGTCATCAATGATTAACTAGTAGTTGGATGTTCATATGGATGTTTCTCAAAATTGGGCATCCCCAAAAAATCCTTTTTAAGCCAGCTATAGTCATAAACCCAACCATTTTTCGGGTTCTCTATTCTAAGAAATCACCATATGTTGCTGGTCGTGGTTAACCAACTATCGATGTTAACCATTGCTGAGCCAAGCCGCCCCGCCGGTGCTCAGGATCTGTCTCGGTCTTCGTTCCGTTCACGTCGCCGCTCGCCCTTGCCTTCGCCTATCGGCTTTCATATGGGATGAAGCGAAATGATGGTGATGAATGATGGGAAATGATGGGAAGTGATGGTTGATGACGATGGTTCAAAACCAATTGTGATCCTACTAGTTCAAATGGTGTGGCCCAATGGAACTTAACTCATGGAACCCAAATGACCCACCGTGAAGCTTTACAACTTTGAACCAGCTTAGATATAATTTCAACCAATGCCGGGAATTCGTTTTGGTGGCGCACCCTCATGGGTCCTGATTGGGAACTGGTGGTCTGCAAGGATCGGCGGTAGAACCAATACATGTTGGCCAAACATTTCCCACCAAATCTCACCAACAGCAAACCAACCAATCAAGAAACCAAGTGAACAGCCAACCAGCCAACCAAACAACCAAGCAACAACCACCCACCAGCACCACAACCAACACCACAACCAGCACCACAAGCAACAAGCCAATATTACGAAACCAATCCAACGAAGCCAGCAATCCATTTGCACCAACGTGGCTTGGGTTCAAGTCGTTTCCCGCCGCCTTTGTCTCTGGGCGGACCCTTTTTCTTCACCGTCAGCCGGGTACCTGTGAAGCAAAAAGGCGTGAAATGAGCAATGCAAAGCCCTGGTGTGAAGCTGATCCGGGGGGGGAATGATAGGTGAATAACCATTTCTGTTGGGGTGAATTTTGATTTGATTCGTAGTTGCTAGTGTTGCTGAACTATGAAAATGACTAGCATTGGAAAACCCTGACTGATTACTGATTCATCCCTGGCGGCTCATCGCCAGAAACAGTCACAATCGCCGAGGCACCGTCTTCAAATGGCCAGCTATTCAAAGCCCTGATGGCCTGGACGAGAGCAAAACACCACCAGTGCAATCACAAGAGGATGATCAAAATCAACCAGAAATCGTTGGACGTTATAGATTGGTTACAACTCCATTGGCATGAAACAAACCCATGAATCCCTGTGTCTATCGTGGCAACGATCAAAATCATCAGCAGCGACAACACGTTGACGGATGATGCTATCAGCAGTTTACCAGGACTTCTTACAGTTGTAAGGCAATACCATTGAGGACTTCAGTGATGACATAGATGGGAAACGCGGATGATGTCATGGATGACATCATGGATGATGTCATAGATGATGTTCCCGTTGGTGCCAGGTCCTCAATTTTCATGCCTCTTCATCGTTGGTATATCCCGATTTATTGCTAGTATTGCTGGATGATTGCTGGCATTTGCTGGTATATCTTCACTCAAACTCTGATGATGATCGTTTCAGCCTTGAGCCTGGGATGCCATGTGCCAGCCGCGCGCTTCGGTGACATCCGACTACCATCTCTAGACGGACACGGAGTAAAAGCAGAAGTGGCCCATTGTGACTGGGACCTGCCGCAACCCGAGTTACACATTCCGCATTACACCCCCAATGTCTTGGGAGGAGATGCTTCTTCATGAGCTGTTCATCATTCAGCTGGCCAAAACAACAACTACCTATTCAAACAGCCCCCAGAAAACTGCCAAAGAATCCTTTTAAGAGCCCATCAAAGATATACTTCAAGAGCCACCCACAGGACCAAACAATTAATTCGAAACCCCCTCGCAGGCACCGGTGGTCCCCCAGCCCTTCCGCCCATCTCACACCACACGGGGCCTTTTCCGCAGCCTCTGAGGACATGTAATTAATGAAGCCAATGCCCGTGCACTTCCCGGTGTCTTTGTCCACTAGGGCGGTAGCCTCGGTGTCAGCCAGGAACGGGCCAGTAGCCATGGCTGACCACTAGGTGGCCGTGAGTGCGGCAGATATTCACCATGGGTAGCGAGTAGTGAACCATGATACGCCAGCAGGATTTGCCAGTGATGAACAATCATTAAGCAGTTTAAGCATGATTAATTCATATTCATTAGCTACTAAGTACAAGTCTTGTACGCCAGGGTCGGTTCACCATTCTTCACCACTCCTACCTGGGACAAAATAAAGAAGTGTTCTATTTTCTGACACTTTATCTTGCAAACGCATGACACACACGCAAACATATGATATAGGCTAAACAGCAAAGAGACTTAGAAAAAAAATAACATGTATAAAAACAGGTATCAACATGTCGTGCACCAGTGTCTTGACATGATATGGGTGTGTTCCCGAGCTAATGCCTGGAATGATGATTTCAACCATGCCTGGAGGGTCCGAATCCAGCTGCCAGTGGCTCTGTCAATCCCCATCAGCACAAGTAATCATATGAAATGAAACCCATTTAAGCATTGGGAAAAGCATAACAAACGGTATTGTCAACCACCATTCTTTAGACATCCTTCACCCATATTCGTGAACCGTCATCCGCAACGAACCATTCATGAACCCTTCCTGGGCACTAACCGCAACCATGACTCCACTGGTGCCTCACCCGAGCCAAGGTTCCCCCCGAGGGGCGATGGGTCCGAAGGCTGAGAAGATCTGGTACATCTCGAGGCTCGTGGTGTCTGGCGGCAAACCGCCCACAAAAAGCCTCAGGTGTTGGGGAAGGTGGGGTGGGGTTGGTGTTGCTGGTGGTTGGTGATGTTGGTTGGTTGCGTTGGATGGTTGCATGACTACGGTTTGGTTGGGTGGGAGTGGTGGGTTGGTGAAGGCTCAGCTTGATGGAGTGGTGGCAGGTGGTTGGCCGAGGCTGGGTGGTATTCCTGTTGGTTGTTAAGCGACCAGAAAAACAAGCACGTAGGAAGGCTGGATACCAAAAGCAATGATGGGAACATAGGCATTGTGCACTTTCAAAAAAACCCTTCCGGATCATACAAACATAGGATAATGCCTGATGACGTTTTAAATTTTAAACCTACCAAGTCTGATGTGGCCAACGGGCCACCCCACCAATGGAACCCACAAGTCCCCAGCTAGACGATTTCCACCCATGAATTGCTACCAACTCATATCCCAAAATCTTGACCAATCACCCGCCATCAGCAACATCAAAACCACCAACATCAACAAAAACCAGCATAAACTCCATCATTCACTATAACCATACACAGCAATCCTGAGGATCACATCATTTTAACCATGGACATCACCAACAACATCAACTCAATCAGTTTCACCGAAACCAATCACAAAACATCTCTCATCATTTTCACATATTTTCACCACCCCTTAACCATCCAACCAGCACCACACCATCCACCCCCACCACCGTCCACCCCCACCACCGTCCACCATCCACCAGCAGCTGCTTCGCCGCGTGGCGTGTTGTCGTCGTTGTTCCACTTGCCTCCTGGGACCACCTGCGCGGAGACCACGGCGCGCACCAGGCCCCGGGCCTCCTTGGGGGCGCCGAAGGGGCCAGGGCCCTTGCCGAAGCCTTTGCCTCAGCGCGGTGCGAGGGCGGGGGTGGTGGTGGTGGTTGGAGAGCTTCAGCTGGGCAACCCACTGCGACAATGCCCCATGGCTCGCTGGCACGCCAGCAAGCTCAAGGTAACAACACCCACTCTTCCAAGAACAACCCAAGTCAGCTTGACATAATATGCACAAGATTCCACTGACCCCTGTTCAATTCTATTTCGGTGTACTCTCCCACGGAGGCATCACTTGATATCCATTAGCTGCGAGCGCGGCTTGATACCAGTCACAACTTCACTAAATCTCCACCTCCACAACAACTTTGGCAATGCTGGTGCTGCCGAGGTGCCCCAATCCCAACCTTTGCCAAAATCCATGGGGCCCATCATGGGCATTGGCATCATGGGCATCGGGCCCCACCAGCCCCAGTCCATGGGACCTCCCTTGTACCAGCCGCCCTTCATCGCGAACACACCTGGGAGGCTTCACCTTTTGATGAGCTTGAGCCAGATCCATGTTGGCACGCGCAGTCATCGCACGGCCTCGTGTACCTTTGAGAAAGCCCACCACCGGCTTGGGCGATTAACCAGCACAGCACGGAAATACAATCGAAAGATTCACTTGATTGCTCCTTACAAACCTCAGTTCACCAATATTACCAGAATTTCCAATGATTCATGAACCATTTGCCATGATTTCAACTGAGAATTTGGTCAAATCAAGGTTCCTCCCTTTTCTTTCTTTTTTCACCACGTGCCCAACCAACTGCAACAGTCTCGGCGTGTCGTTAGGATTTCAACATCCACCTGGGGATCACCACGGAGCTGGACCTGTCCCTTTTTGCCGGCGCTGGTGGTGTCAGGCTCTCAGCAAATGCCCGGAACTTTGGAGCATCGCCAGCAGGCGCAGCATCGGAGGGCTCTGGCGAGCCACGCGAAAGTGTTGGTAGATCTTCCTGGGTCAAGTGGCCCCAACAAATACTGGGAAGGTAATGGTCAAGCTGGGAAGGTAATGATTGGTGGGAATTAATGGTCGGTCCCTAGTGGTTGCTACCTAATATTTGATTAGCAAATAAAGAAATATTGAGAAAAAATATCTATTGGTTGATACTAGTGGTTGATAATAAACGGTTGGGAAACCTATGGTTGATACCCGGTGGTTTTAACCAACACCTGGTTCATAACTGATGGTTGGGAAAGAGCTTGGTGAACACCTGCTTGGTGCACTCCTAGTTGCTGGATTGAACGAATGGTCCATCTTGCTTGGAAAGTACTGCGTGGGCCAAACCAACTCCAAGTTGTTGATAGTGGCTAAAGGGCTGGTTAATTATAGCCAAATGAATGAACTAACTAACACTTGCTAAGCAATGATAGCCGTGGTTGATCATACTTAGCCAGCAATTGAACAAAATCAAACAGCAAGCAACCATTGCTGGCTTCCCAGTATTGACCACCATCAACGAATAATCGCACATGTTGGTAACTACTCTGACTCAGACCGTTCTTCCCGATTGGTGGTTTGTAACCACTAGTCACACTGTTTGCCCATTATCAACTATCAATAGCAATTATTGAGAAGTGACTAAGACTTATTAAGCTTTGCTAACCGCTGTTTACATTATTAACCGCTGCCATCAACAAAAACAACCAACCAGCAGTAGAAGAGATTACTTGCCAATCATAATTCCCACGTGCAAACCATTATCATAATAGCTGGCCATTAACTATTATCAACACTGACTATTAATCATGAATCGTCCATTGCAATTATTAATTATCATTCGCAACCACTATTGATCATTGATAACCTCTACCAAGCAATATCAAGCATAGTTAAACTATCACTAATCAGAAATAATCAGAATCAATAAACATTCTAATCAATGACGTTCGTTCACATTCTAATCTATGACCAATGGTTGATGACCAACATGGTTATCAATAGCAGGGATGTACACAACAATACACATTGTTGACCACCACCATCAACCATTATCAACCACCATCATTATCCCACCATCAGCCACCATCGTGAACCACCACAAGTATGGTTGACAAACCATTCCCAAGCACAAACCATCATCATGATACTTGGCTCTTAGTCACTATCAACTCTGTCACTTTTGACTGTTAGCTGGTTGGTGATTTCAACCCCAATGCCAACATATCAGTGAACCAGCCATTTGTTAATGATTATTGTAGGGAAAATAAAAAAATGTTTCAAGCCACCAGCCAGTGGTTGTTTAACCATTGCTGCTAGCCAAAGCATCTTGACTAGCTCCATGTCCTTCTCCTGCCCGGTGGCCACCAGCACCAGCACCATGCGTTCCAAGACCATGGCCACCATGTTGGGCGCATCGCCCTGAGATCTGGGGGTGATCTGTGGATCTGCGGCGTTCACCACCAGTATGAATAGATGGTTGTCCTACTGACCAGCGGTTTATTAATGACTTATTAGTGGTGGTTAAAAATTGTTTCAAGTGGTTTAACTGGCTGATAGTGGTTTGAATGGTAAAGAAGGATCATTACTGGTTTGTCCATACCCATGGCAGTACAAATTAACCAGTGATCGCCATGATCAATAGAGAAATCACCAGTTCAGTTTTAGGGCAAATCATTTTGGACAAACCCATTGAAAGAGGAGAAAATAGACTGGTGCTTCTCCAAATGAAGCTGGTGGTTTAAGCCAGGTCTTAATGTTTTAATTCTGGTTTTACATATGTAGACCACAAGGCATACAGTGTTAATGGTTGACAAGTCTGAATAAAAGGCTAATGGCAAACGATAGATCAGGGAATGATACGATGATAAGAATCATTGATGATGTGTGACAAAAGGTTAGTCGGCTGAGAGCTGGCCAACAATTGTGAATGATGCTCAATGGCCACTTGATAGTGGAGGCAAACTGACAACAAACCCTATGGGATCTCCTGGAATGCTGGCTAGATATTGCAGAATTTTGCGCACGGGTTCTGACAAGTTCCGTGAAAGCCATCTGCATACAACCCATACAACCCAAATGATCGACCAACCAGTGTTTGAGACGAGACACTGCTCGTTGCAAGATTACATAGACATGCGCTGCTCATGCTATATCACATGTCATGCATAATTACTGCTTCGTGTACATAAATTAGAGCAGTGGCTACTAACTCATCTACCTATCAATCAACTTGGGAGCATTAATTTAATTGATCAGCGCAACTCTTCGGATCGCCCTTCAGCTCAACAGCAACGTGGCCGCTCAAACTGGGTTCAATTTCCATGATGGCCACGACCCGGCCGTGCTGTGCAGTTGGATTGTTCCCTTCTTAAGCAAATCACACTGAGGGCAATTCTTCTGCGGGAATGATCTCAGGTTCGACACTAGGCAAAAAATTGACGGTCATTAGTCATCATTAACCAGTACTACGAAGCGCTATCAAACAAGAAACTAGTATAAAATCCAACTAGTCAGTCACATTGGAACCTCCCCTCAAAAAGCGAGTGCAATGATGGTTGATGATGGCATAGCTATGCTCAATAGATTGCAACCCCCTCCCCCAACGGTGCTTTGCACCTCGGGTGGTGGAGACGAAGCAGTCCTGACGCGGCAGTGTGTCCTTCCACCAGTGTCCAGGCCCATGAACTGGTGCCACCGATTGGATTCAACGGAGCTTCCATGGGTAAATCAGAGTGGATCATAGGCACAGCAACCAACAACAATTGATGACAAGAGATAATTCTAGGAGGTGTGGGTGAGGAAGCATTAATACTGGCAAGTAGAAATGGTTGATGGTCAATCAATGTTGATAGAATTCAACTACTAGTAAATCAAATGGTATCATTCTACTTGGATGGTCCTCCACTCCACTCTGCCACGCGAAAATTGTGATGGTTGACCCATATTGACCACACATTCACTCCACAGTCATCCTGGTGGTCATGTCTCGTTACGAACAGACCATATCTGAAATCTGAAGTATATACACGGCTATGGGTGCCTAACCAACTGAGCCTACTGAGCCTACTGAGCCTGGGTGCCTGAAAGCCAGCCAAAAGTGATCATGTCATTTGGCAAAGTATGGGCAAAAATGGCCTTATTTGGGAGAAGGACCCAAAAATGAGCCAGAAAACACACCCACCTCCGATTCTGAAAAGGCAAATTACAGTTGTGCCATACCCAGCGATTGGTGCTCAGTAGTTTCAACTTTGAATCATTTCGTATCAGCTGAGCTGTGTTCCATTGGTTGGTTTTGTGATTGTCGATTGCCATTGGTTGATCCATCTGTTTGACACCATCCCTGCTATGTGTCTATATGATGTATCTGTTCATTGAACCGTCAAATGGGTCCATGAAACAAACCATCTAGTTTCAAAACTTTCGCACATAACCACTAAGAATTGGGTTAGCCGCTCTTGGCTGACACATGCCAAAGCAAGAGGTCAATATCATACCAATCATATATCAGTGGTTACCAACCTTGAGTAGATTTTGAGTAGATTTGACTAGTTGGTTATTATTGATCAGCATTTACCATCATTCACAATGGTAAAACATTGCCTTACCTCCGTTGATACCCCAATACGCATCACACCTTTACACGTCCAAGCATCAATGCTGGCACTTCCATTGGCTTCTCTGGGTTCAGCGTCTGCAACGCCGACACGGTCGCCTGCTCTGGCAATGTCAGCGGCGGGGAGGGCAACGGGGGAGCTATCCATGGGTGCAGGACTGGGTCCATGGTTAAATCCATGGCTACAGGGCAGCCAACCAGGCTGGAACATTGGGGGACGTCACAACTATGAGCTACCATGGCCACAACTTGCACCAGCACATGGATTCACACTTGCCATGGATGACATCATCACCAAGTGCAGCTGCCCAAACCATCAAGCCAACCTACCCAGAACCTCAGCCAGGATGAAACCCAGCTCACGTTTGAATCCGAGTGCCACATCACACCTATCGCCATGGCATCATCATATGACAAGGGCAGCCAGCTGGGCTAAGCCTACCACAACCTACTCCACAGCGGAGCCAACGTCCAACCACAACTTGATTCTGCCACCAGGTATAGCTGACCACCACCGGTAAGGCCGGTAAGGCCTGCAATGCGGCATGGAACTTCTGAAGGCCTTGGCGATCATCTGTCCTGGCACATTGCGAGGTGGATTCTATGCTTATACATGGTTGGTGCAACAACTATTCATGGCTTAGGATACTTACATGCATGCTGGTTATGACATGATTACGGTTATTGTGCTTGATTGCTGACGGTGTTAGTTGGTGGTTGATGATAGCCATGCTGATGGTTCATGTTGGTTAGAACAATCGTGAAACCTTTTGAAGCAACCAACATGCTTGACCAGCTCAACATAGTCAAAGAAGAGCTCACTGCTAATCATTAACATGTGTTTAAAGCGTTTGGGAAATGGTTGACAATGAATGACATTAACCAATATCATGATATTAACCACTAATAGCCAACATGAACCAGCAGCGTCGTTCATAGTGAGGACATACTATTGAAACAAACACTACAACGGCCAAAGCGCTGCCCACCCAGCTCCCGATTCTCCTTTCGTGCGTTCGATGGATTGCTTCGACGATGTCGAAGGCAAGCTTCAAGGTGGCCTGCAGGGAGCAGGAAGGGAAACGAACCAGCAATCACTAGCAGCCATCCACGACAAGCAGTACAAGGTGGGCCCCCATGACAGCTGAGTTGCTTGATAAGCATGGGCAGCATGGGTAACTTCTAGACATGGTAGGTATAATCAAGAGGCTCATAAACCAGCTACTGTAGCAAGTAGGGGGGCCCACCTTGTACCATGATTAATCCCACATTAATCCGCCAATAATCAGGCACTCACTAATCATGAACATGAATCATCCACCAGCATCCATTAACCAACCATTCTGACCATCATCAACCAACATGAACCATGAATACATCGACCATCATTGAGCATTACTGAATTAACCATCATTTGGCCACAGCCAAATGAATCACATTACCACCAATCAACCAACAACCAACCACTAATCACCATCAATTCACCCATCCTTAACCAACAAGTAGCCCCACAACTTCACCACATCTCCACCCTGCTGAGGGACCTCCGCAGTCCCATGGCGCCCTCCGCCATTGCCCACGGCACCTCCTGCGACTGGAGCGCCACCAGCGGCGCAGCCTTGGCCGTGGCGAAGTTCTGCTGCGACAGCCTGGAGGGCGCAGCCAGGGGCAGCCGGAAAGCGGTGGTGGTTCCTTCAGAAGGCGAAGCAGTTGACGAGACCAAGTTGAACCAAAGTTGGTGCAAGTACTTGGCAGTTCATGTGCATCAAATGGTAGGTTCAAGCACTTAGAAGCTCGACAAAACACCAGTTTTGTCAGATTCGCTACTTGGATATGGGGCTTTCACTGGGATATGAGCCTGGCAATACCCATGCAATAGCCTGACCAAGTGGCTGAACCCCCTCCGCCCAGCCGTACCCCGTCGTGACTTCACCAGGGCTCGCCTGATCGAAGCCTCGGCCAGCTGGATGGAAGCCTCCCAACCAGAGCCTCCAGCAGGTGCTCCCTGGCGAATGGCTAGCGAAATCAAGCAACAAATCAGTTGTAGCTCAGATGTTCAGTGAGCAGCGCAGTCTTGTAGACAATTTCTTGCTAAGTTGATTTACTAAGAATGTGTCATTGAACAATTGGTTGGCCGATGGTTTGTAGCTAAGTGCTTCTACTTCACAACTAGCAAATAACTTAGCTAGAACTATGGGTGCCAAGGTGTTCGAATTGATGGTTTATTCGAGGGTTTTACTTCGCAAACTAACGGCTACTGTAACACTTGGCTAACCAATGGTGCAGTAATGGTGTTAACCTGCTAGTTCATGAAGGTGCCTCAAGTCTTCCAACAAGCATGCCTTAGATTCGGCGCGCATTGTTCAGTCTCCCTGAGATGTTCAATCGATACTGGTTTCATAGGTGCAACCATCAATAGTTCATATATCATCAGTTTATCACACTATCAACTTGCAAATGCTGGTTTCTCAAAGTAGGGGACTCCCAAACCATTCCATAACACTCCCTTGTAAAGATAAAACAACCATTTCTGGGGTCCTGTCTGTTGAGAAATCTGCACATACATGATTGATGGCCCCTTGCCCCACCAAAACCCACCCAAAACCCTCGCTTCTTTGGCACGAACGCGCGCCTTGGCCAAAGACAAGTAGCGCTCAGCTTGGGCCAGCGCACCCGATGCTTCACCGTTGGGGCCTCAGTCGAGGTAACCCACGGTGAGAGTCCCATGGCAATAGGCAACCAGGGCCACCAGAGGTTGATGGTTAAACCAGCTGGTGACAATTTCTTCAATCAATGATGTGTGTTGATAGTCAACATTGATGATCATGTCAAGCTTCAATAGTAAACTCCCACATGAACCAATTATTTTCGGATATCTTTGATGGGTATGCTTACCATTCCTAGCAGCCAATCCAGTGATAACGAAAACGGTTGCCTCTGGATGGGTTGCTGGGAGAATGGCCATTGGAAACCCTGGTGAATCCACGGTAAAGTGTAGGAGGTTCCTGTAAATGTTCCGGTCGGGCTTCTGGTAATTAATGGCGATGATAATAATGGATGATGGTGAACAGTGACTTCACATGACCTGGTTGAATCTACAAACAAACGCAGTCATTTCACCAAACAAATACCGAAAAAGCAGTCCGCAGTAAGCTAATTCAATCATTTCTCACTAAGAAATCTAAACAAAAAACACACAGTCTCAGTCATTTCGCTGATCAAAACCCTACCATAGCTGTTTGGTGGGTATTGGCCCATAGCCATCCATAGCCATTGTTCACCCCCAAAACCACGGTGAGATCAGTGCAGGAGCAGCGCGCCCAGCGGATCCTAGCGGCTCAGCTGCGCCAGTTGCGCGAAGGCCTTGCAGAGTTCCAGTTCCACGTCGGCACCTGATGGATGCCATCCTTGTGGATGCTGAGATCGCGAAAACGAGGAGAAGGATGAGGAGGATGATGATGACAGGGATGATGAAGAGGCTGGTGATGATGATGAGGATGATGGAGAGGATGGTGATGAGGAGGATGATGAGGATGATTGTGGTGCTGCGACATTTCCTCAAAGCTCCCAGAACGAGTTCAACCCACCCTGTTTCATTCTTCGGTAATATCAATGGGTTCGTTGCACTATTGGGCGGTTGATGTCGAACAGTGTCAGGCAGCAAGCAGCGAAGCGACCATAAGATATTGAACGCTCTTGACCAAGAACTAGATTGCCAAACAATCAAGCCTCAGAAATTTGTGAACCTGAACTTTGGAACACAAGTTCCACTGAATCAGAAAAATGGTGGTTAATATACTGAATCAGATTAATACAGAATGTCGATTAATTCCGCAACCTGAGTCCCATTCATTCACAGCAAATTCTCCGTATGCAACTTGAAAGCACACAACAACACTCAACATCAACCAAACCACCAGTCAACCAATCAATCAACCAACACAACCAACAGAACCAACCATCCACCCAGCAACGAATCCAACCAAATCCACCCAAACCTCTGGGTCAGGGTGGCCTGGAAGCTTGGGCAGTAGAGAATCGATCCGAAGGTGCAGCAGATCCATCTGCATACGAAGGCCCTGCCACAAAGGATGAGAAACCAGGGAGAAATTGTTGGTTTTTGGTTTATCCATGGTTTTTTAATGGTTTATCAATGGTTTTATTGAGGGTCAATGATGCTTATTTTTCATGGCTTTTAATGTTTTATCAATGGTTTTTAAGGTTTTGGGGGCCATGAATGGTCACTGCTGCTTACCATCTTTGTCAAGATTCTCATGATGGCAAAGCTTATTAACGATACTATTATCTGTTTTCATACATTGTAATCAAGATTTTCATGATAACCCAGGCCATTAGAGATGATTGCTAGGGGTAACCATCAATGATGCCGCACATTGAAATCAAGGTTACAAGTGGTTTCGAATCCGGATGCGTCCTATGATGGTTGACCAATAACAGGACGTATCATGATTCATGATGGATAGCCTCGGTGAGCATGATCTTCAATTTGCAGCATCATGAGGTACTAATGTGATCTAGGCTCGTTCAGAAGCCTGGTTGACCGTAACCCAAGCGGTTATATATCAATGACCATGGTGGATGTTCAATCATAGAGGGTCATAACTTGTAACCAATAACAACCAACAATACCCATGGAGTTATAAATGCTCAAAACCAACCAATAACAAACAACCCCTCACTTCTTCCCAATAACTACCTTCAAATTATCTCCAACATATAGGTGTGTTTTGGTCTGGAAATAAATGCCGTAGTCTGTGGTGATTCATGGTAAAGAATCTCTCATGATTTCTATGATGGACACGGTCCGCGGAAGCACCAAGCCCCTCGGAGCAACGGCCTCGTTGGGCTTTGGCTCTCCCTGAACTTCCTGAACCTGCCATGCCGCTGTGCCATGCTGACCACAACGAGGTTCTCGTGCACCACTGTTTTTCCCAAGCAGTTGTCTTAGGTGGTTTTGTTTGTCTCTTTGTTTCCCTGCGTTAGGTGGTCTTATTCCCAGTTTTTGGGTTCCGCGGTGTTCCATGACAACACTGAAGGAGCGTCGAAACATGCCAACATTACCATGACGTTTCAAGGCTTCTAAGCTTCCTAAGAAAATGTGGGGACTCCAGGATGAAATCAAAAGGAATTACCTACTGTGGCTTTCTCATGTTAAATTGCAGATATTTGCAGGTGTAACCCCAGCTGCACATCCAAGCAAACAAATGTCAAGTCATGGCCATCGATGGGTTCTAAGATGGTCCACAAACATCAGAAATGATCATCCGAAATGAGACTTCAACAACCATATAACCAGCATTTGGTTGCTGGCCACTCCTGGTAGTTCCGTAGCTCCCTCCAAACCATCAACCATCCTTCTAACTGCTGAAGAATGGCTGGTTCATTGAGAAAAAATGTGGTGGCAAATGTTGCGTCTAGTTTGAGAATGGCCAAAATCAACCTGCAAGCAACCCTGGTTGCCATATAGGTCCAGGCGGCTTCCATCAGTAACCCAGGCCACTGTTAGTCTACTCGCCAAAACCTTAGCGACCGGGTGAGCTGACATCCAACAACAGGGTGCAAGCTCCTAACCCACCTTTCAACCAACAATAATCCGCATATGGAGTTGTCCATGAAGGATACAGGGAAGTTCTCGGTGCTGTCATTAACAGGATACATTCCGACAGCCAAGCATCAATGAACAAAGCCAACAATAATCAACAACAATGGTTCAGAACTAACTATATAATAACTAAGCAACACCATGGAAACCCAGCCGAAAACCGCCCACAGCATTTTGACGCAGCGGCGACCGGTCGCAACGCTGACCCACAGCTGTGGGTCACAAAAGGCATTGCCAAACATGGCCAAGAATGGTTAACGATGGTCAACCATGGCTGGGATGATGGCTGTGATGGTGGCTGTTCTGCGGGATCATGGTGGTTTTCATCTTCTGGTTGGTGGTTGAGCCCCCTATGAAAAATATGCTTGTCAACCAACCAACCAGCCAACCAACCATTTCAGGCAATACAGCTGGGGCTATAGAAAAATGTCAGTCAAACCACTAACCATCAGATATTTCACCATAAGTTTGTTGGTTATGATCCCCCAGTATGAACATGGATTAACCATTTTTGGGGTGCCCCTATTTTCAGAAACCACCATCTTGTATACGTGTTTGACCAATCATGTTGCTTCTTAACCCCTATGATTATGATTCATGGTTGTAACCCCTAAAAAACCGAGGTTGATGATGGTCGATGACCAATGGATAGCGATGCTGCGTTCAGCTCAGTGTGTGTCCTCGTGTTCACTGCAGCTCGAGGAGTCGGAGCCGTTTTCGGAGGAGCTGTCGGAGCGTTCAGATCCGTCAGAAGAGCAACGGATCGTTTGAACCTTACAGTGATGCATGAAGCAGTAGGCTACCGGTAAACTAGCCAGCAAAAGAATGCTACAAAAAGTACATAGTGAATACTTAATGGTGGCCTATGGTAAGTGAACATGCTTAATCAACGCCAAAAGCAGTATGACACGCGTGTGAATTTTGCATCAATTTCTCCTCTGGTGAAAATGTACTTTGACTGTCATGCTTAATCAATGCCATACTTTCCTATTAATCATGAATCACATCTACCATTGTTCAAATTGAACAAAAATTATGGCGGTTGTAAATGGTTCGCTATGCTAAATGGTGATTCTGCTGAATTCATCAGGAGCAACAAAATAACAACAAGGGTGGCATCCGTTGAAAGTAGGTTGTTTCCTACCGTATGTAATGGTTCTGTTCTACTTGACTGAATTAGTCTATGGTAGTCAATGGCCAGTAGGTGGTTAGATAGTGATGAATTAGTAAATAAACTAGCTGTAAACTAGCAACCAAACAATATAAACAATGCAAAAAATATGATTAGCTCGTAATGATTAGGTAGCTTCTGGTAAGTGAACATGATTAATCAACGCGGATTGCTGCTACTGCTAGTTGATGCTGTGCAATAGTCAGAGTGGTTGACTGATAGCAAAATGTGGTAAAATGTGGCAAATGTACGTGACCACTGGGTAGAACCATCCATCAGCCAATCAACCCGCCAAGAAACGAAACAACAAACAAACCACCAACCAATCTGTGAAATGGCAGCCTGTACCAACTTGTTGTTGTAGGATGGTCTGTTCAGCTGCCGTTGCAAGTAAGCACTCGTTGCACCTCTCTGTGTCACTGAACGCACTGTTGTCCTGAGTGTAGTGATGACCCAAGTGTTCCTTGAGCCAACGTCACATGTTGGAGAGGGAAACTGTACATGATGCTTAACACCCCCCCTCAACTGTTGAGAGGTATCTCAACCGTTGACATAGTAACATGTTGAATTGACTTGTAGGCTATACACAAAAGCAACTGTGTGGATACATCAACTCTGTTGATGTCCAACGTCACAAAGACTAGAAACATGTTGGCTAAAAGATATTGAAATAATAGCATGTTGAAACTATAAACAATCAAGGGTTTACTACAGTAGTGGAACGGATCTCTGTACACTTTACATGTGACTACTGTTGAGCAAAGATGTTGTCTTTCCTTTACAGTGTTGAGAGATTACACCTGTTGCTGTACAACGTAGAGGTTGATCTTGTTCCTGTGCCTGTTGTTTATTGAGTGTTAATCAGGCTTCACTCAAGAGCTGTTGTTGTCGGTGTTGTCAGCTTCACCGGTGTTGCAGAGTCTGTTCAACTGTGCAACACTTCATCTT
>VSDK01019125.1:223487-295500 GCA_009767595.1 Symbiodinium kawagutii | reverse complement strand
CATTGTCCAGGGGCGGTGGCTCTCACCTGCGTGTGAGTTGTTGCTCCGTTTGTGGTTGGGTGTGTCTGCTGTGGCCGTTGTCTTGGTGTGTTGACTGTGTGATGTTGTCACGCCACGCTGGGGGCGTGTTTGTCCAGACTCTGTGTTCGAGAATGGCTCTTCAAAGTTGTTGCGCTCAATGTTGGCTTCCAGGATCTTGTTGGCGGCGTTGCTTCCTCATCATGGCTGCTACTCTTGTTGGTGTGTTCTTGTCCTTCTTCTCCTCGTTGTCTCGTCTGCCTTTGTGTCCTTCTTCTCCTTGTTGTCGTCGACGTTGATTCTCCACGGTCTTCTCCACGATCTGTATCTTCAATGGTGCTGGCCTTCTGTCTCCTCAAGCGTGTTGGGGGTTCTTGTGTCGAAGTGGTCTTCTGCAAAGTTGTTGTCAGTGATGTGGTGGTGTTGTGGCTTCCGCCTGTTGTGTGGCACACTGTTGCGATTCAAATGCTCTGTGGTTTGTTTGTGGTCTCCTTCTGCTTGCTCTGTCTTGTTTGGCCTTGTAGTGGTGCTCTTGCGCAGGTGTGTATAATGTTGGTTTGCTGAAGCTCCTTTGCTTCCTGTTGTGTGGCGGTTGTTTGCGGCTGCTGAGTCTGCTGAAGTCTCAAGGCTTCTGTTTGTTGTTTGCGGAGTGTTGCTGGAGCTCACCTGGATTGTTGCCAGGATCCTTGCTCCGCTACCATGTAAAATGGCAGCCTGTACCAACTTGTTGTTATGAGCTTGTCTGTTCAGCTGCCGTTGCAAGTGAGCACTGGTTGCACCTCTTTGTGTCTATGAACGCACTGTTGCCTTAGGTGTGTTGGATGGCCCAAGTGTCTTGAGCCAAAGGCACATGTTGGAGGAGGGAACTGTACATGATACTTAACATAACCAACCAACCAACAAACCAACCAAGCAATGGTTAATGGTTAATAATAGGGGATAACAACTAGCAACTATAGTAAACCAACCAGAAATAGCTGGTTCGTGGTTAATAAAGGGATGATAACTAACAATAATAGGGGATATACCAGCCATATATGTCGAGCTGGGTCAATATTAACCAACCAACTCATGGGGGATAATGACCAACAATAATGAGGGAAAACAATGGTTGATGATAGGGGAACCAGGGGTACGGGGTGAACTGACCCACAGCCAAGTGAAGTCTGGCAACACAGTGACCAACATGCTCACACCACCGGAACCAACATTGGCAGCATCTTCCTCAACACCACGAGCACCACCACCCAACAGCATCAACAGCGGCAAACTGCAACAAGTGACACCACAGCAGCTTGACCCATTGCGACTTAACAAACATAAGACGAACAGTTATGCAGCTATGCAGTCACAGTGGCCAAGGCAATGGGATCACACAACCTGGATGTATAGGATGGAGAAGGCGCAATAAACACATATGGCTCACCATCAAACTCCCAAACCAGCGACTTTCAACCAAAGATGACTGCACCATATGACCATACCTTAGTCGCGCCAACTTGATAGTTAGCAGCATTCTGCTGACTCATATTTGGGCAGAACTTAGGTATGAAATCATCACAGCATGGTTGGTAAGTAGCATTCTTGTCATGTGTATCCTCGTTCATATGTGTTTTTAACATACATTGCATGTGCTAAAATCTGTAGAATCTGTAGAACAGCTCGGTTGCTGCTTTACCTAAAGTATGAAAGCCGCAACAAGCCGGCGCAGCAAGCAGTTCGTCATGATACACCAATTGCGCCAAAAAATGGGAGCATCCTTTGACATCGAGAAACGATGAGAAACTTCCGGGGATACACCCATGTGTTTTTTGTGCGGAAATGATGGTGCCAACATACACCAATTCTTCACAGGGAGAGCATATTATGAAACCACCAACGTCCCGAGGCATACCCACGTCACCATGTTCCACGTCACAACCTCGGGCCTCGATGTCAACAGGTTCCCAGGTCTTCATGTCGTACAAAGTGATGGTGTACTTCTGCGGGGTGTTCTTGGGCAGGTCCTGGAGTGCATCCATCGGAACAAGCTCAAACAAAGGTGCTGAAACGCCACAGCCCTAGTGACCGGTGACTGTCTTGGCGGCATGAAATTTGTGGACAAACCTGTATGTCGACATGATAGAAGATCCAAATGAACAAACCACTGCTGCTGTGTACCAGCTCTGGGTGGTAGCGCGAGGAGGTCCAACTTGATCAGCTGCAGTCACTGCATTGCTGGACCAACTGGGATAATCCAGCCATGTTTGGAGGTATCAACCATCGCCAAAGAGGTAAAAACCAACGATCAACCAGCTAAACACTGGACAAAGATGGACAAAGCATGAAGTGCTGGAACGAATCAACAAAGAAAAACGGACTAACACGGAAGAAGGAGCGTTCTTGTGGTGTGTTCGTTATAATGCTTGCTCCGTTGATCTTGCAATGGCAACATCACCAGTCCAACCATGAAAACTTCTCAGATGTTCTCAAGGCTGCTTATAATTCCTCTTCAACTGGTGTGATGGTGAATGCTTAGATGAGTTGTCATTGTCCCAACTGACTGAACCAAACCGACTCTTAGGTGGACAAAGCATGGTGATCGGGAAAAGTCTTGAAAGCCGTCATACTGTCAAGAGTGTGGTAGGTTTCTCATGCCGGCAGTTCACAAACCTAGTGCGGATTTGTGTTTCTGGTTGGTCCAATGGGTTTTGCCACTCATCATGCAGGAAAGTTAGCAAACATACTTGTAGCAATCGGAGTTGTCTAGCATTATAAGCCAGTCAAACTTAGGGACCAGAAAACAACAACTATGATGAATAGAATCAAGAGTAGTTTGTCACTGTCCTAGTGCATGGCCAACAAGAACGTGCACAAGTCGTGACTAAAAAATGCATGGTTGCTCCAAGCAGCCCTTGAGCTGTCAGGGTATACATGTATGTTTTTTTTTAATTTTTTTAAAATATGTGCCGTTGGGGTGGCCTTGGATCCCAATCATGTGGATATAGCCATACATGGGGGTTACCCGTAGCCACTGAAACATATCTGGACCATTCTGGACCTGCATTTTCTTTGATACTCTCCAAACATGTCAATTGAAAGCAAGAATCATGACAGGCTCGGTTTAGAAGAGCCTAAGCGACCAGGAACAGTTGACCACGGTCCCGCCCCAGTCCTCGATGTATTTCGTATTCTTGAAGAGTTTCGCAACAGCTCCGTGAAACTCCGACAAAGCACTGATCGCAGAGAGAAGCCAACCTCCGAGACGATGCCAACCATCATCAACCGGCAACAAGTTGGTTCAATCCTGGTTGGAGTTTATCCCTGAAGTATTGATATGGGTGTTTCTCAAAATGGGGGTACCCCCAAATCAAATGTCTGGAAAGAGTCCAAGCAATTGCTTGGTCAGGAGTTGCTGGCGCATGGATGGACCATCTCGGGACTTGATGCAGAAACGACAAACTGGCTTCGCATGATTGGTCAGAATAAGCTCTTTGGTGTCCTTCGCCAACAGGTCTCCAGTGAAAAGCGTTGGTCATTGCTTGTTGACATGGCTAAGTGGCACGGACTCCGCACTACTCCTGAAGATGACACAAGATCTCGCGCTGCTCAAAAGATCCAACGTGCATTGAGGAAGACTTGGGGGACCAAATTGACATCCAACCAGTTCACCTTGTGTGAGGGCTTCTTCGTTGGTCACTCTGGTAAACCCCTCAGTGTGTTGCCTGGGATTGCCCTGGATGACAGTGGGGTATGTTTGATGGACGTTCAATCTGCCATGGGTTGGCTCACTCAAAAGTTGCCAATCATTGCCGATGAGCTTGCTGTGATCACATTGTTCAACGAAAGCATCCCTGCAAATGTTCCAGCCCCGGCAGAAGTTTCTTTCCCAGCATGGGATGGCAAACATCGCCAAGTGTTGCTGCGTGGACATATGTGGCAGCTAGGCGAGCGACACGCCAGACCAGGACCAAGAGAGCAGGAAGTGGCAACATCGGATACCATGACTGTAGCCGCAACAATTTGGAGGGACTCATGTTCGGAATCTCAATGGGAGGCACTCTCCAAATCCTTGGTGAAAGTTGCCTTTGAACACCTCTTCGATGCCGAGATGCAAAAAGTTGTGCTACAAGTGTGGGGGCGGTCATATAGGAATGACAAGACACGCACTGAGCCGGAAAGTGCCACCTCGGCACAATTCCACTTCCGCATTCCCAGAGATGATGCGGAGAAGATTCTTCGTTTGAGTGGCAAGTCTATCGTGTGGCTGACTCCGAAGGCCGAGTCACACATGAGCCACCCAGATTGGGGGCTCATTTGGTTCAAGGAATTCAGGGAAGCGGAAATTGCGGCGGCCAAATCAACACAACACTCGGGATTTGCCCGAACCAGATATCGTTATGCCTTGCGTGTTCCCATCAAGTTGCTTGACCAGATTGCCAAGGAAGTGAAGACGACTGCTGTTGGGTCGACCATCCAAGTACATTTTCTCTACAAAGTGCAACCTCTTCCTCATGATATCAAACCTGAACAGCTGGTCCAATGGGCACAAGGTTTCGATTGGAAGGTCAAGCTGATTAAGAAGCTGGGGCGGGATGGAGCTTTGCTGGGCTCAAGTTCTCGGGTACCTTTCGCTCACCTTTCGTTGAATGGCAGACCGGTTTTGGTCAAGGAAATCAGCACCAACAAGAACAAGAATCAGACGTCGCCACTGCTTGCCGGACCGCGTCCAGCACCTGTGAAAAACAATCGTTCGGGGGATGTTGACACCTTGCAAGAAGATGATCCTTGGGCACCATGGGCTGCTGGAAGAGCCCGCCATGGACATGAAGGGGGGGATGTTGAAAATTCCTCATCGGCTCCAAGCACCGCGACGCGCACTGTGGATGCGCCCACAGCAGCCAAGTTTCAAGCCATCGAACAACGACTTGCCACCTTCGAAAGCAACCTGGATGCTCTTCGTCAGACCAGTGCTTGTCAGTCAGCTGCCATGGAGGCAACAAATGCGGTTGTCACGGACATGGGCAACCGAATCAACCAGGTTGACTCAAATGTGCAAGCATTGGGAAGTCAGGTTGCCAATGCTCTTGAAGGTGCCATTGCTCGGGGTTTGGAAGCTCAGGAAAAGAAGATGGACACAAAGTTTGAGCAGCTTATGGGCATGATTGCAAATTCTCGCAAAGGCAAGAGATCTACCCCGGCTGCTGCTGCACCATCGATTCTTGTCGGTGACGATGATGAAGATCAGGAGATGGAAAGTCCAGTGAAACCACCGGCAACAAAGAAGTGACTTGAGCTTTCTTGTGAATCATGTTGCGGGTTGCTGTTGTGAACCCAACGGTTCTAACGGACTCCGCTGAAAAATTTGCAAGATTACCTTTTGATGTTTGCTTTGTCTCTGAACATAGTTCCACTTTTGCTCTTCAGACTTCACATACACGAGCATTTCAACGAGAGGGGATGCAAATACTCTGGGGACATCCGGTCCCATCTCAGAAGCTTTATGCTAACCAGACAGAGTCTTGCAGGGGTTTGTCGCTTGGCGTTTGTTTGGTTTCAAGAGCATCGGTGGCACTTCGACCTACCAGGGATGAGTTGCCTATGCATTGGTCAGAAACATGCAGGGTAATGGTAGCATTCATGCAATTGCCATCTATCACAATTCGTTTGATTTGCATCTATGGAGTTCAGCCCGGAGCCTCAAATGCCAGTGTAAAGAATTCTACTCTGTGGCACCTTCTTTTGGAACTTTTGTCCTCAAGTGATGTTCCCACAATTGTAGGAGGTGACATGAACCTTCGTCCGCAGAGTACAGAGGTTTGGGATGAACTCAAATCCATGGGCTTTAGTGAAGCGTGTGAGCAGTTCGAGGCACAACATGGGGAAGTGCTTCCACCCACATGCAACGGTGCAACCAATCATGACACTTTAGTGTACAGTAGGCATCTAGCTGCATCCTTCGAGTCTGCCCAGGTCATTCGCGAGGGCATTTTCGCTTGTCATGATCCCATGGTTGTTTCGTTCAATTTGAAAGTTCCAGCTTTTTGCAGAAGGCGTCTCCTATCGCCTACTGACCTTGATACGAATATTCTTCAAAGTGATGTTTTTCAATTAAACCAAGTGAAGTGTTGGGATGATCTTGTCCGTGACTCCTCCTTGTCCATGGAATGTGATGCTACTAGTTTATTTCATTCGGTTGGGAAAGCTTTTGGATCGGCTTATGATAAAACTGTTGTGCAGTTGAGGGCCCTTGCAGATGATCCAAACCAGTTCGTGCATCGAAGAAATCCACATGTGCGACGTGCCAGACCGCATAAATTCCAAACTTTGCCACCAATCCAATCTCTCCGCCGTGCCAGAGCGGGAGATTTTGAGCCACCTTGTGAAATATATCACACACAGATGAATCAATGGATCAAACAAGTTCGCAGATTGCAAGCATTTCTTCGTAGAGCAAAAAAGTTTCAGGTCCAACCACCGACACACCAGGCAGGCGCACAGCATCACAGTGAGTGGTGCTCTATCCAGAGAGCCGCGGGATTTAGACCATGCTTCCGTGATTGGTGTATGAAGAAATTGCAAATCCCTACATGGTACATGTTTGCCAGTCTCCCACTTGAATGGTTGGAGCAACTCTACAATGCCTTGAGTGCTTATGTGAATCAGTCTTGTTTGCAATTTAAGAAGAGGCGAAATGATATGATGAAACATAAGGTTGATATTGACCTGTTGCATTTTGGGGGTTCGCTCACACATGCCCTCATTCGTGCACCGAAGCCACCACAACCAGGCTGCATGGAGGTGAACGTTTCGGTTAGTGCTACCCTTTCCAGACAAGGGGCAAAAGGGAAACCACGTATCGTGCTACCTAGGAACCATGGCCTACGATTGCATGAGCCTGTGAACATTGGGGGCGAATCAGTGCAGCTAGCATTGGATCATGACCTCACTTGTCCTGATCGTTTGGTGGTTGTGTGTAATACATTACCTTCGGTCCGTGGTCAATCGATAATGCTGGTTCAGAAACAACTTACTGTAGACCCTGAAGCGGCAGCAGCTGCCTTCTTCGAATATTGGGATGTCTTCTGGATGCGGGACAATTTGAGTGTTGATCCGGCACTTGAGTGGAAGGAATTTCTTGATCTGCTCTCGGAAATTCCAGGGTTAGCCAATCATGTCTCGCATGAAGATATAACCATTGATGAGTGGATCGATGCTGTCAACTCTACAAAACCTACAACTGCAAGGGGGGTATGTGGGTTCTCTCAACCAGAGCTCAGAGCAATGCATCCATGTTTGATTGAGGCGATTCTTGATGCCTTCAAGAAGTCAGCTGGATGCGGCCCTCCCAGCTGGCTTGCTGTTGCCCGTACAGTGCTTTTGCCAAAATTGCCGGGTATCAATACCATTGCTAGCATGCGACCCATTACCATTTTCTCATTGCTTATGCGAACTTGGGAGAAGGTACTTGCAAAGCGACTCCTATCAGCATGGAAATGGACGCTGCCGCCATCGGTTGTTGGAGCGGTCCCCGGCCGCTCAGCTGTGCAGCTGGTTCTCTCTAGCTCTCTGCGTGTAGAGGAATCATTGCGTGTTGGAAGTGAATGCGGTGGTTTTCACCTTGACATTGCCAAGTGCTTCAACGGCATTGCTCGGTGGCCAGTTATGCAGATGCTGCTGAAATCTGGGATGTCCCATAGCCATTGTGAGACATGGATTGCTTCCCTCAACAACATGTCACGAATCACTAATATCCTTGGAAGCATTAGCGACCCTCATGGTGCTACTACGGGATTGCCCGAAGGCTGCCCGCTCTCAGTTTGCGGGATGATCCAATTGGGATATGGATGGAGCTGCCTCATCTCTCGATTTGGTGTGAAACCATCTGTGTTCGCAGACGATTGGGCATGGGAAGCTGCCACCACGGAGCAACACATTCTTGCCATGAAAACGACAGAAGCATGGCTCAGATGTCTCAAACTGCACAGCGACCCAGCCAAGTGTTGGGTTTGGGGATCCACCAGACGCTCTCGAAAAGCGTGGCATGCCATAAACCTTTTTGTCACCGGTGATCCCAAGCGATATCCTGTTGAGATTGCTGCGAAGCACTTGGGTGCCTTCATGCATGTATCAAAGACTACACAGTTGGGGTCTCAAAATCAGAGGATTCATGATGCTACAGTGAAAATGCAGAAACTCTCCAGACTGAACATTCCCATTGCGCAGAAAGCCAAGGTCATACAGTCAAACGTGTGGCCCACTGCCTTCTACGGCATTGAAATCCTGTATGTCGGGCAAAGCCACTTCATGAAACTGCGAAGTGTGGCTACAACAACGCTTGTTAAGAAGAATCCAGGTACCAATAATGCGATGGCACTGGCGTGCTTATCTGAGTATGTTGTGGATCCCTTGGTGTACACCGTTACTCGTACACTGTTGACATGGAGAAGAATGTTAATCTCTGACCATGCATTTGCTGATGATTATAAGCACATTCTTTCACAGGCACAGGCCGATCCCAATCGGGCCTTTGGACCGGCATCTTCACTGCGATGTTATTTACGACAGCTTAACTGGGATATTTCGAACCAAGGAGATGTCATTGACCATTTGCAGCGTGTGCTTCCTCTTGCAAGAATTTCTGCTTGTGACATTGCGACCCGGGTTTTGGATGCGTGGGGTATATATCTTGCATCGGATTTGCAGAAGCGTCAACATTTTGAGGCGTGGCCTGCTGTAGACATTCCTCTTACTGCTAAGGTAACTCTTCCAACAGACCAACGTGATGCATCGATTTTGGCAATGGTGCGAACTGTGGGGCATATCTTTTCAGATCAAGCTAGGCACTGGGAGGGTGATGATGACTTCGATCCTTCCACGTTTGACACGTGTCCCATGTGTGGTGCTGCTAATACACGGACTCATTTCCCTTTCAACTGCATTGGTGTTTCGGCAACACTTTTAGAACATGACAATCTGGTGACACGTGTGAAATCTACATTTCCGCTTTGCTGTTTTATTCCAGTGGCATATATGCACCCTCATCGAGAAGTCTTGCACTCTATTAATGATCGTCGTGAGCTGCCAACTCCTTTTGATTTGCGTATGTTTGGCTGGGACGGTGTGACTCATCCTACCTTTTTCACTGATGGTAGTTCCATTTTTCCTGAGTTACCGGGGGGGCATTTGTCCTCTTTTAGCATTGTGTGGGATGCTACAACTTCACGAGCAGAGCGATTGGATTGTGCCCGTGCCTTCCGGGTATTGAAAGTTTGGCCTAGTCAATTGGTACCGGTACAAATAGCTTTGCCTCCAGGTAAGCAGACAATCAACAGGGCAGAACTGAGTGCAATCATTCAGGTTGCCAGATCTTGCGATGCTGCAACAATTTACACAGACAGTGCGTGGGCCATGGGTGTCTTTGAGGCGGTTCGAAGCACTCCGGTTTATTTGGCGCACATACATCGGGCGAATTTTGACTTGGTGTGTGACTTAGTGGACCTTGCCTGCAACAAGGACCTTTCTGGGATACAACTTTTCAAGATTAAATCACATCAGTGTCTCGATGAGCTCCATGATGATGAAGAACTGTTTTTGGCGTTGGGTAATGAGAAAGCTGATGAATGTGCTAAAGCTGGTACAAAGACTAGTGTTTCGGACTTTAATCAGGCATGCTGGGACGTTGCACACTGGTGTAACGATCAACTTCAGTCTCTTATGCAATTTTCTCGCATTTTGGTTTCTGCTGAGCTACAACTTCTGGATGCCTTTGACAGACGGAAACGACAATTGGGTTCGGGATTGGCATGTGTTGATTTTTCTGCATTGCAAACTAGAACATTGGGTGACCCCGTGTATTTGTGCACCGATGATGACACGGATGTGACTTTTTTGGCTGGCTTTCTTCCTGGAGCCTCATTCTTTTTGGCATTGCGAACTTGGTTTTCCATGTTAACCTGGGAGAGACATGTTGGTGACAACATGGGCATTTCCTATTTTGAGCTTGCTTGCAACTTTGTGGGTGTGACCGGTCTTTGCTTTCCAAAAGTGGTACAGAGGGGGTGTAGACACGCTGAGTATGCTGACATAAGATTTTCTGCGGCGGCGGAATTGCTACATCAGTCAGTGTGGGACCTTACTCGTATCCTTGAACATGCAATTAGACTGGCTCACAAGGTATTGGGGATATCTCTGGTCCCTTTACACCTGCATCAGAGAAAACAGTTTCTGCGACAATATGGATATCAGGGCAAGGTTGCGGGTCTTACGGCCCGTCCATGTTTGGTGGCACAAGAACGGCACGTTGAGGCTATGAGACTCTGGGCGGGGCATGGTGGCTTGACCCTGCCTTTTGGCTTTATGACTCCAATTCTTCAGGTATCAGAACACCCATTGGATCGTACATGTCACTCAGACCGTTTGAGGGCCTTCTTTCGACTGCATAACGCTTCACGTTGATGGAGTTGGTGGTGATAGCTTTCCATTTGTATAGATCTTTCTTTGTACTTAGCAGTTGTTGCGGGCCCGCTTCTAGCTAGCCCGTAACATGCAGACAGTGAACCTGCTGCGGTCCGCAATCCAATACCAACCATTTATAGTAATAAACCGACCATTTTTGAGCTACCCTTACTCTGAGAAATCCTTGTATTGTGTAGGTTTATCCTTGCCCTCTTCATTCATCCCCAGCATTGCTGGTAGAACTGCCACTTCATATCTGATGAACCAGGAAATTCGGCAACTCGTCACTGGTGCCGCAGCGCTCAAAGGGAAGCCTACTACACAACCTTTTGGAAAAAAAAATATATATTTTTTTTATATTTATATCTATATTTATATTTATATATTTATTTTATTGAAAAATATACATATCAATATATATATATATATACAGTTAAATACATATATACATATCAATATGATATGCCGCATATTTTTAACCACAACTGTTCATACGATTTCATAATCTTCAACAACCTTTCCTGAGATTCACAAACGGGGTCAAAAGCAACAGCATTCCACAGCGAAACTTTTCACTCGTTTGTTCATCTTGATCAGTCAACCTAAGACACAGCCGCGTACCCCGGTGAACCAACCGGAGTGTACCAACCTACAGGCTCACCCAGGGATGATCGTGCAAGTGTTCAATTAATCAGTTTGCAGCTTACGCATCTAGTGGGTCTAAGTACTATCGCTGTTTGCTGTCACCTATTGTGAACCAACATTAACATGCAGTCACCATCATGGACAATAAACGAAACAGCCACCATCAGTTAACAGTTTCTCGTCAACTATCAGTTAACAGTTGCTCATCAACCATCAACAATTAAATACAAATTGATCAACTCCATTCATCCACCCTTCACATCCCTTCACAACACCACATCCCCCAACGCCACTGTCCAAGCAACAGTCGCCCACACCGCCCTGGATGATGTCCTGAGGTAACAGGACTTGGAGTTCAAAGATTCAAGATGTGTCACTGACTGGCGTAAAAATCGCGGTAGTATCATGGCTATCCTGGCTATGCATATTATTGGTGGTGCAATTACATAACAGTACACTGGCTAATAGCTTAATAATAGTGTTTATGTACTGGTGCAACTTAGACGTCGATGGGGTACTGATGAACCATGACAAACGATAGTGATCAACGATGGTAATGATAGACCGTGCCAATGATAGTAACAATAAGGGCTACGCAAAGGTTCATATGATGAACAATGCAAACTGATGATGGTTACACATCAAATTGAATTTGATCATGATACCATCTGGCTACTGACCGTCAACATGCTATGTTTTAGTGTTGGATCATGGTTGATATTTCAGTAATTAACAAATTTGCAATTCAAATGGATTGATACGAACATCTCTTTGCAATTCATTCGTTTCTGGCAAGACCTGCTATACACCGAGTAGGCTCATAATTCCTTTTTCATAACCCATCGGTGCTTGACACTGCTTGAGCCACGCTCCAGCCCGATGGGGTGTTGACATTGGTTGGTGACTGATATAATATATATTTATATGTATGTATGTATCATGGGGATTGGCCATTGGTTGGTACTTGCTTAACCATTGGTTGGATTGCAAGACATCCTCAGGTATAACTAATCCATTTTTTTTGGTGAACTGACTTTGGCTAAGCAACTGCACTCCTAGACCGCAAGGCTTCAACCTCACGCATAGCCCA
The DNA here is from genome assembly GCA_009767595.1 of Symbiodinium kawagutii. Lineage (NCBI taxonomy): Eukaryota > Dinophyceae > Suessiales > Symbiodiniaceae > Symbiodinium > Symbiodinium kawagutii. Next base: position 283,310 of record VSDK01019125.1, on the reverse strand, counting down.
AAGTACCGCAGAACCGTCGGTTTTCCCTATGCGGTAAGGATCACCATCCTCATCTTCATCATCATCATCATCATATTCTCTAGTATTGTTGGATATGATCTTCTATAGATCTTTTTACCGGACCGATAGATCCCCTACAGTTAACCAATCAGCTACTACAGTAGATCATCATCATCATCATCATCATCATCATCATCATCATCATCATCATCATCATCATCATCATCATCATCATCATCACTGGCTCCGATTCCCCTTGGCGAATCAATGCTCAAGTCACCTCGCTGCCAGAATTTTTTGGGAGCCAGTGCCACCCCTCGTCCTCTTCTTCGTGTCGGATGTACTGAGATTCAATGTGTAGATTCAATGCTTTAGATCGTAATGTTTCTCGAGCAAATGTACCATGTGCCAATGTAAGCTATAAACATACTGAAAATTATGTGTTAATAAATATATACATATATCTATATATGTATATATCATACATGTACCAGTGAACCAAAGGAATAGATCAATAACATTGGGTGATTGTGTTCTTGTGCGTAAATGCACGTCCTAAACTGCGTAAAATCATCTACTGATATGGCACTCCTAGTTTGAGAATTCTGACCCCTTTGGGTGGAATGCGTGGGCGCCAAGACAATCATATCAAACAAACCGGGGTACAACTTACGATTATGGATTCATGGATTAAGTTGCCAGTATTTCTATACGTTTCTGGTGTTCTTGTCACCACTATCGGGGGCCGGTTAGGCCATCATCTTTGATACCGTTGATACCTCAAAAATTCTCCATTGTTGACCTTTGAACCGCAAAGAACCCGCATGATCCATGATTCACCACCGTTGCTCAAGTGCAGAATGGTAACATTGTCGACCTGGTTCCGATTAAGAATGGCCGTGACCACCAAGCATGGTTAACCGCCTGGTGCCAATTACCAAGCATGGTTGCAACCACCGGCTGATCTGTTGCCAGCTAAGCCAACTGGCGACCCAGCTTCGTTGGGATGGATCTCACCAATGATCTTGATGTGAGGAACGTCGCAGACTCCTGGAGATGAACAGAAGTGATTCGTTGGTGAGGTGATGAATCAAGTTCTGAGCGTGGAGATGCCTTATTGCTAGGAGAACCCTGCAAAAAAAATGGTGGTTGATCAAAATTCCTTGTTCCGCAAAAAACCATCTTCGTGGACAAGAAGATTGCTTTAACATGCTTTAACCAATCTTTCGCGGAACCAATCGAAAACTTCAGCGGGCCACAACGTGTGGCACTTTGGGGGTGCCTTTTTGTCAAATGCAACGGAATAAGATACCCAACCCTACGTAGGCGCAAGCTCTTCTTTGCCCAGGACCCCGCAGCACGTCCCCAGGGTCCATGGGGCTTATCTGCGGAGGTTGCACTTTCGCGGATGCTTCGCAGGACTTTCGCGAAACTTTCGCGAAAAATTGTCTCCATTTTCGCTGATGTTTTTTTTCCGTGGTTCTTTTCTCAAGTTTCTCTTTGCTCACCTTTCCTTCACACATCTCATCTGTCCATCTCAGGATCTCTCCGAACAGTTGCTTAAATGAAGCCAAATGATCATACATAGTCATCTTCGCGAAACTTTCGCGAAAAAAAAAATTACTTTAGCGAACCCTGAGAAAAACCTCGAGCGGAGGCTTGGTTCCTGACTTGAAAGGTCATTTTGTATAAAACGCTTGCAAGGATCTTTTGCATAACAACCAAATGAATTTAGTCAACACAATGGCAGCTTTCTGATCCTGGGTTTCCTCGAGGGACCCATGAGTACTCTCCAAACCGAGGCCATTGAAAGGGGCACATCAACCATCCCCAAAACAATTAGCGTGTGCCAGAACCACACACAAAAACTGGTGAATTCACTAAAAATCTTTCAACACAAAGAAAAATCATATCACTTTCAACAATTTCAGTAAGTTTTTGCCTAAAAACAGATTGACAACTTCTATGACTCTGACTTCCAACAGATCTTTGAAACGCTTCCAGAAACGGCTCGCGGCGCGCTTGCCTTGCCCACGACCAGGGTGGCAGGGCTTCCCAAGGCGCTGCTTGCGGAAGGACATGTTGTCCGTGTACCTTGCAGCTGGGGCTCATGGGATCATGGGCTGGTGATGGCTAGTGGTTGGTCATGGCTAGTGATGTTCACAACACCCTCTTGGTGGTGAGTGATCACAGCATTCATGGAGGTCATTACTGCTCTTGTTGGTTGGTGATGGTCGATGATGATGTTTAAGGAACAATCAGCAATCGAGAGCAACAGCAACAACGACAACTGTCAACAACAACATTATGGCAAACTGTTCATCGTCATTAACCATCATAAACTATTATGAACCACTATTTACCACTACTAACCATATCCAACATTACCCAACCACTAGTGTTAGCAGTGCTAGCCATTCGTTAACCATCCTTAGCCATTGACGAACGGTAGACCTTCATGTCAGCTGATCAACCAGTCCCCTCGGTGGAGGCACGGGTCCGGGTCCAAGGAAATGGCGTCGAAGCGTTCCAGCGCCTGATATTTGGCCTGACCGACGATGGCAGGTTTGGTGCTGAATGATTAGTGACTCATTAGTAGTTAGTGACTGATAAGTGACTGATTAGTGATCATTGATGTTTAGTAGTGGTTAATGATAAATGATTAGTGGTTCACCATCAATGATGTTTAGTGGTTTCTACTGATTGGTGACTCAGGCTAGTAGTGGTTGATGATAAATGATGCTTAGTGGTTAATGATGCGTAGGAGTGGTTGATGATGCATACGAGTGGTTAATGATGCTTACCACTGGTCAATGAGTCTTCGGACTGACTAATGATGCAAAGTGGTTCAACGTGGTTACCAATGATTGGTGACTGATTAGTAGTGATTGATGATGCTTGGCACTGGTTTATGAAGGATACTTACTTAGTGTTAGTAATGATCAGTAGTGGAAAGTAATGCTTAGTCCTGATTCATCATCCTTAGGAGTGGTTCGTGATGATTTGGTACTCATCTCTCAATGGTCAATGGCCAATAATGATCCATCATCATGGTTGATACATACGGGTTGATGTCGATCAGAATGGTGATGCTCTTTGCCAAATGTCTCAGTGACCTGGTTGGTGTCCGATGGCCAAGTCCAGGGATTGATCGGCAGCCCAAAACCAGCTACAAATGGATCGTGGTGGTCAGTAGCAGTGAATTCTGCCTGATAATAGGGCGAGTTCTCATGGCGAATTCTCATGCATTTTTTTACCTATCTAAAAAAACATGGATCAAAAAATCTTCATGGCTCGACTTCGTAGTCGTATCCAGAGCTGGTTCCAAAGATGCGCAGCTCTGGGGGACCAACGTCGTCGTGGGTCCAGCCCAAAGGGAGGCTTGAAGGTGGTTGCGTTCACCGTGGAGATCTTGCTTCACAGGGAGACTTCCGCAGCTGGGTTCCGAATTCGTGGCTTACAAGTTGTGCAAAGACATCAACTCGATGTGTTTGTTTCATTTCCCAAAAATGATCAGTACTGAACTGCTACAAGTATCAAGCATGTACTAATTCTTTACAGCTATTTTTTGACAGTTCATAAGTTTACTAAATAAGTATAATCACCATGAGTGACTGCAATGCTAGAATCAGTTGGTTGTGGCAAAGTTCTGAATGGTCTTTCGTAATCAATCATAAATCATTACTGACCACTATGCAACATGTTACATGCTGATTGCCATTACATTAGCAAATGCCATACATCAAGCACTGCTGGCCAAAGTGAACAACAACAACTACTATTGACCATGAATGTCAACTGCGGATCAATAAAACCTGGGTTTACTCCTTGAGAGGTACCATTTTACTGGGAAACCAAGGCTTTTTGGGAGGTACCATCGTATTTAATCCATGTTTGAGATTTATTCGTCGGGCATGAAACAGCCAGTGACGCTGCTAAGCGCTGGTGAATCTTCGTCCAGGCCTGGCAGCGACTGTCAGCAGTGCTTCACGAAACGCTCGCGCCTGCACGTACGTGAAGTTGCTGGATTGTCCTGCCGTGAAGCTGTAGCCGCTGCCTCGCACACGCGGCACGCCAACGGGGCATGGGGTTCAATGGATGGTGCTGGCTAGTAATGGCTACTACTGCTTTGGAATCGGTCATGCTGGTTAGTAATGGTTGATACTGGTTGGTGATGGTTGATACTGGTCAGTGATGGTTGGTAATGTGGTTGATAATGATTATTGATTCTTGATGATTATTCACAATCGGCCATGGTACATAATGCTTGACGCTGGTTGATGAATCTTAGTAGTGGAAGAAGGTAATTGGATAATGCAGGTTTGCCATTGTTAATGAGTAGTGATTAATGAATGGCTGGTTCCTGGTTGCTGGTTTCGGTTCATGAACAGTTCACGCAGCTGATGGCCAATCACAAAGCAAGATCGAGGTGCCGCTGGCGAGATTGTGGGGTTGATTCACTTGAACAATCATGGGATTAATTGGGGTTTGATCAAAGTGTTCTAACCATGTTCGCAATGCCATGAATGACAGTTGAACCTGGAAGGCAAAATCCATTGCGAAAGAGCGTTGTTTTAACACTTTGAACACTTTGAACACTGCATTAAACCCGAATTGTTAGAAACATACACACGCATGACGTTACATACACAATATGACATACACATACCTACATAACATGTCAGAAAAGACCATCCGACCCCATAGGGGTTGGCCTTCAAAGCATGGCGTTTAGACCTTTGTGGCCGAACCAAAATGGCCCCTTCCAAGTAGCTCACTGCAGAGCTTTATAAATTGTCAATGAGAAAAAATCACGAAACATCCCTAAGAACCCCCACACATGGCTCACCATGGCTCATCAAACCCTCCCGCAGGAGTTACGAGTACTATACCAGGAGCCACCTGAGGTGCGAAGTGGATCCTGCAAAGGGAAATCTTCCGACTCACTGCACCAAAAATGATAAAAAATACGACATATCACATGAGTTCTGGGTAATCATGTTAATCTCTTTACATCTATAGGAATAAAGCTGTTGCATCTTGCAACAACTCTGTCAATGGTAAAATCCAGATTAGTAAACCACCGTCAGCTCAATGTAAAGAGCTTGTGATTCACTATCAAACACGAGGGGTTATGAACAGCTGTATCTACCATGACTGTTGGTGTTGCTTGCTAAACCTTCTTATCGACCATTGGTTTGCCATGAATTAACCATTAACTAAGCCTCGTTAACTACTATGAACATCCATTAAACATTGCTAAAAGCATCATAAATGATCCATTAACTATCATCAACTATTACCAACCACGACTAAACCACATTTATCAAAACGTTACCCAGCATTTGTCATCAATAATCATTACTAAGAGATCAATCGATACCGTGCGGGGCCGAAGTCGAGTCACCAGTCCGCTTCACGAGTTTGTACTTCTGCTGATCGGATGGCCAGTCCTGTGCATGGCGAAGCAAGCAAGCTGAAGCTCGAAGCTTGTAGCGCGTCCAACTCTGCTGGTGAACCAGCAGAAGTATAGAGATATGGGGTTGCGTCAAAATTCGGGTATGGATCGGCCCGCGGTGATCCATACGTATGGATCGGTCTGGATCGCCTGCGTTTTGGTATGGAACAGGGGTATGGATCGCTTGTGGGTTCAGGGTATGGATCGGAGCTTTACATTTTGACTCGCAGCCATATGGATCAACTCAGCGGAGATGATCTTGGACTTTGCAACAGACATTTCCTGTACTTATTCTTGCGAGGTGTCATGTGTAATTACTGTATATATTGCATGCAAATCAACCAAGAGCAGAACTCCAATTAACCTGGTGACAGCTGAAGTAATCAACCTGGTGCCCCTCCAGCCCTAGCAATGCAAAACGACCACCAGTTGTCTGTCCATTTGAAGAAGTTCGGTATTGCTGAATTGCATGAATTATAGATCATATAAGTTGAATTATAATGCGAATCATAGATGAAGGCGTAGTTTTCATCTCGATTAAACGCTACCAATGACAGACTAATGGAAAACCAAACACACCTTGAATGGAAACGAGGCAACATCGAAAGGAGCCACCACCGCTTCCCAATCTGCCTTCATGCTCGTCTGATACATCATGCCTTCGTATTTTTCGGGACTCCTTGGTGTGCGATTGCCGTGCGTACCCTCGGGTCATCCCCGGTGACCATGGCACTCCATGGCACTCCATGGGCTCCGACGACCTCAACTGCAGCTGAGTTCGAATCGATTTCAACTTCTCCTCACCCGCAGAGATTGGTCCGGAGATCTCGTCGATCTCAGGCTCGAACCTCGCAGATTCAAACGGGTCCAACTGGGTCCAACTGGGTCCAACCGGGTCCAACCGGGGTCCAACCGGGATCCAAGCAGGTCCAACCGGGTCCAACTGGGTCCAACGGTTAAACCATAAGTAGGTCTTACAACTCCGTCTGAAGCTTTTGAATTCGGCCTCCCCTTCCCTCCATGTGGAGCTGACGCATGCAATCCATAGCAAATCCAGTGATCAATTTCACTTTCGTCACTTGCAACCAATCATCCCTTGACTGATGACCTCACGAGGCATCCAAGGCACTTGAAGAAGTAGCTCCCGGGGCCCATAGTGGATTCAAACTTCCAGTTTTCAGCCCTGGAGCAAGCTGTGCCAAGCTGTGCCATGCGCGGCTTGGGCTGGCTGGTCTTTTTACTGCGCCTAGGCTCTTTCGCACATTGCAGTCATGGTAAATCATGGTTAGCTAAATGTTAGTAGTGGTGGTTCATGATTGCCATGCGTGTATTGATGAAACTATCTTAGAATATGCCTCTGTATTTCAAACTTCCTGGCATGACCAAACGAACCCAAGCAACTCGCAGACAAACCCGCGGCAAGCCAGCCGCAAGAAGTCAAAGTAATTCTAAACTTCGTCAGGTGCAGCAACCAGCTGATTTCGGGGCTTTAGCTGTCGGAAGTTTCAGGAGTTTGGCACACCTTTAAGCAGAACTTCTACTCTCTAGTAGACTACCTGGAAATTTAAAGTTACCATAGGTTATGGCAACACCCTAGGAAAGGATCTATAAATGGATGAGTTGTTGAGGCTATTCACCATGTTTCTGCTCAAATTGGAAAACTACTTATACAATTGTGCTATCATTATCAATGATCCAAACATACTCAACATGTGTTGTTGTCAATAATATGCTCTTATCACTAACCAATCCTTGAGCACTATAGAATTATAAAGTGTTTCAACCAGTAGCACCAATCGTTTGTTGTGTGAATCATTAATTAACCAATCATTTACCAATCATCAACCAATCATGAACCATCATGAATCATGAGCCAATCCCCTGAATTCATTTGTATATCATTAGCCATCATTCAGGAATGTCATTGTTTCAACCAGTACCACTCATCCATGAACCAACCATTTATCATTGACCGTCATTAAGGAATATCATTGTTTGAACCAGTACCACTCATCAATCATTCATCATCAACCACCAGTATCAGTACCACTCATCCAACCAATCATTAATCACCAGTATCAGTACCACTCATCCAACCAATCATTAATCACCACCAGTATCAGTACCACTCATCCAACCAATCATTAATCATCACCAGTATCAGTACCACTCATCCAACCAATCATTAATCATCACCAGTATCAGTACCACTCATCCAACCAATCATTAATCATCACCAGTATCAGTACCACTCATCCAACCAATCATTAATCACCACCAGCATCAGTACCACTCATCCAACCAATCATCATTCATCAACCATTCACCAACCATTCATCAACCAACGCTCCGGACCCCTCTGGACGAGCGCCCGCCTTGATTTTTTCCTAGTGCCACAGCCATGCGTTGTCATCCTGAATTTTGAGGAAACTCTTTGGGTTCGCTCCCATCTGTCCAAGTCTGGCCTCTCTGTACTTTCGCAAGGCGCGCAGCACTTGCACCAAGCCAGGCTTCTGGGATACGAACCGGGAGTAGAGCATATCCACATGCATGCTGATAGGATGTGAGCGTCCCAACAGGTTGGTTCTTCGAAGAGACTGCTTCACAGAAGACACCAGAGCTTCTGCTCTGTTGTCCCCTCCCACCAGCTGGACTTTTCTGCCACCCGGTGTGAACTTTGCACACGGCTCTTTCTTGGCACTTAATTTGGCCAATGTTTTTTTTTGGCCGGCAGAGAATTTTCCCAGAGGCAGCTTTTGCACTGGCGTCAAACCCATCCCCCAGACCCTAACCCACAACGAAGCAAGATGCTGTGACGGGTGCAAGAACCTCAAGAACGTCAGACCTCATGCATGAACACCGAAGTCTGAACGTGACCATGATGCGTGACAACGAACGTCAACATGCCCCACCCAACCCCATCCCCCAGACCCAAACATGCGACGTCTACGAAACCCTGCGCGCAGTGTGGTAAAATGCACATAAACGCGCTGTTACAAGCAGAATTACACATGCAAAAACGCTCGTCCAGAGGGGTCCGGAGCCACCAACCACCTGTATTCATTTCTATTGCTGTATATCATTAACCATCATTAATCGTTGAGTAATCATTTATCATCAACCATCATTGAGGATTATCAGTGTGTCAACCAATCACCTGTACTCAGTTTCATCATTCACTTCCCACCAGAACCCCCCAGCCACGCCGCGCCTGGCTCGGCTCCAGTCAATGGCAAAGGGCTCAGATAACTCGGCCCCCGTGCTGCGCAGGGCCTTCTCCTCCTGTCGCGACATGGAGTTGATCCGTAAGAATTAACGGACTAATCTAATTAGTTCTGGTTAGTATAGCTATGATTAGTTTATGGTATTAGTATAGTTTATAATTACTGTATTTTTATGGTTACCTGTAGACTCCAATGTAACGTTTTTTTTGGCGAACCCATGGTTTGATACACTTTTTGGAAGTTCTGTACGTTAATCTATGTAATGAGCACTTTTCCTTGACTTAATTTATCATGAGCACTTTTTGGGGGTTTGATGGATTTTAACAGTTTCAGAGCCACATGTTAAGCTGGAATTTAATATTTTCCCTTATCTATCCCTTGAATTCTCCTAGGACCCTTGGGGGGCCACCCAAGCTGTGCGCCGCTGTGCATAGGCGACAGTCACCAGGCTCGAGATCCGCCTTAGCATCGGTGGATGCTGTGATTGCTGGCATGGCATTGGCAGGGCCAAACAAACAACCCCCCTTATCCCAATGATTGCCCCATAGGCTTTTAATCTTATAAATATATAGCCCCGGCAAATGCCAAATATGCCAAATAAGAAATGGAAGGACGTACAACATCATACACTGCAGATATAAGTGGTATAAACATGCATATAATATATATATATATATATATACACACACACATATATATATATATATATATATACACACACACATATATATATATATATAGATATGCAATGCAAAGCAGCGCTTGCTCAAGCAATGGGCACTGCAGAAGCGCTGGCGTGCGAAGCCACTAGGCGCATCTTGCACACATGGGCGGGAAGTGCATCAGGGCTCATGGACTCCATGCCTACTTGGCATGTACAAAATGTGAGCTGCCCTCAGCCAAGCAATGCTCAAATCCATCATGCGCAAGTGTACACACAAGAGAATTCACACATAGCATTATGAGATGCACGCATACATCTAAAATATATGTGCATGCAGAATGGTTCCCATGAGCTCTTATCCATACACATGAAACATGGGAAAGTCCTCCAGTGCAGAAAGGACTCACAAAGAGAGAGAGAGAGAGAGAGAGAAAAAAAAAACTTTCAAGTCAAAGAACTTAAACGCTGCAGCCATGCCAGTGGATGTTGCTGCTGTGGTGAAAGCTTGGTTGGATGAACCCACTGTGGTTCAGCGCGCTGCGGTGTACAAGCTGATGAGTGTTGAGTTGGGGGTCAGCCCCGATGCAGCGGAGTCTCACAGCATCATCTTGGCCCCGATGATGAAACATGTGGGTCATTTAAATGCATTTATGTCAGCATAATACGTGTCATATCATGATGTATGTTTGTGCAAATGTGTGTGCACTGATGTCCCTCTCAATGTTTGTTGGTGGAAATGGATTTGAGGTTTGAAACCTGGAATCGACGTTGTGAGAGCGGCTGTTTTGCGTCTGTACCGCTGCTGCCAACCGGTTGGAAACAAGGGTCCCACAAGCAACTTAGCTTTGAAAGTTATGCGATGCACTCACCCAGGCATCAACACATCATAGATGCATATAGTATCATATAGTCATATAGTCATCTCTTCGCCGCTCACCTACCTGAGGTAACCAAGTTAGGAAAGCGGCTTGGTACATTCGCAAGCTACTGTCAGCTTGGACGCGTTGGACTAAGCGAGGTTGTGTCCCACGGTCTCACGGGCAAAGGGTCTTGTTTGAAGCTGCTGAAATTCCTTGGCCTGAAGGCTTCTTGGTTTGAGTATATTTCAGGACCACCATGTTCGAGCACCCCATCTGCAATTCAAACTTCATCATGATCGATCTTTCTAGCCTAGGATCCGATGCTGGTACTACTGCTACGAGTTCAACCAATACTGACAATGAGTTTGAGGAAGAAGATGGCGAAGAGGAAGAGTTAGAGGATGATCCTGAGCAGGACAATGGTTTAATTTCATCATACTTTGGTTCGGGGGATCCATATTTAAATGTATGGGGATTGAATCTTAATTCACAGGAATCCCACTAGGCTTTGCTGATTATGATGAACCACTTTACTGGCTATGCATGATATGTTCTAAAAGTTCCCTTGCTCACCCCATGAGATTCAAGAATTATGGGTTTGAATGTATCAAACCTTCTACCCCTTCGCTATGTAACGCCATCCAGGAGGTCGATGATGCAAAAGAGGCTGTGGTTGAGACTCTGCCCGATGCGACACCCATGGCTACAGTTCCCAGTGGAACAGAATCATGCCAGGGGCCAAGTTTATTTGACCCACAAAAACATATACCATATGGTAAGTGCCACTGATGCATTCCCTATCACCCCCACGCTTTCATTGAACCAGGCACCCGGCGCAAATTGGATTTCGACACACCTTCGCCAAAGAGTGGCTTGACCGAAGAGCCCCAACCCACCCACACTCTGGATGGAAAAGAATTTGCAAGTTGATTTATACATGCATTTATTTATTTATTTATATATATCATATATCATATATATATATATATATTATTGTACATGTTTTTTACACCCATGTCAATCCCCACAGTTGTATGCTGGTATAAATCTACATGTGTATGTTATTTCCCAAGCCACCTAGGTGCTGTTGATGAGCTTCCTTACAGCGAACCCAAGGAGCCCAAGAAGGACAACCGTTATTCTCTGGAAGAGCTGCAGGTCTTACTCGCACTAGAGATTGAACAACAGAACCTTCTTAAGCTGCTGAAACGCAAGCAAGCCCAAGTTGAAGTGGAACACATGACCGAAAAGCTGACATCTGAAAAGAGCCCCACACATGCATTTATTTACAGCATGCATACTGTGTGATTTGTTGCATTGGTTTGTTTGGGGTGGGACATGCCTAGGCTGCTGGACCTGGCTTAGGTATGGATGTGTATGACACACTCCAAATGCCAGAGGTGGTGCTCGATGAGATCGCTAAAGAACCATTCAAGGAGATACCATTGATTGGCTCTGATGGGAACGAACGTGATACATATCAATTCCGTGGAGTCAGCAAGGAGAAAACTCTGAGAATGGATGATTTCAATAACAGCAATGCTTCAGATTCCTCCAGCCGCCCTGAACCACAGGCAGAATGTTCAGTGGAGGTGCCCCAGGTTCCCGCAACGAATGTTGAGGGTGAAGCGCCTGCTTCATCAAGCTACAAGGCTGAGCTTCAGGAAACGGCAGATCCTGCGCCGCCAAAGGCAGAAGAGGCTTGATTTGGAGAGATTTGGAAAACCAAAGGGGGTTGCAATTGTAAAAAGATAGCCAGCAAACACATACATAATATATACAAGTACACCAGCATACCCCACATGTTTAATAGCGTACCATATTTTTCTGCGGGGATCCTTCACCATTTTTGCAGCACCGCCATTTTAGGAAACATCAAGGGGAAAACACATATGAATGTTGAGTAGTTCAACTCTTGTTAGCTCAATGTGTTCCACCATGGTTCCCATGCAGGCTGATGCTTTGGAGACTATGCGCGGCACAGAGCACATTAGCCCACCACAGCAAACCAAGTTGGCAAAGGCTCCAGGCAAAAAGGGCAAAGGTAAAAAGGAAGAGGAGGAAGAAGATCAAGAAGATGAAGAGGAAGAAAATGAAGGAGAGGAGCATGAGGAGCAAGAGCCCAAAGCAAAGCAAAAGAGATCAAAGGAAACCAAGACCCGCGCAAAGAAAGCAACATCAAAGGCAAAGGCAGCACCGAAGCCCTCGGCAAAGAAAGCAAGAAAGAAAGGCAAGGAGGAGGCCACAGAGGAGACAGCACCCGTAGAGCCAGAAGTTTTGCCCACGGAGGAGGTTGCAAAGCAAGTAAGAAGGAGAGTCAGAAGCAAAGGAACCGAGGAGAAAGCAATTGAGCCTTCGAAGGATGATGCAAAGCCAAAGGCAAAAGCAACAAGCAAGCGAGCACGCAGATCGAAAGAAAAGGAGGAGCAACAGGATGAGGAGAAGGCAGAAGCAGCAAAAAATGATAAGGAGGAAGCAACAGAAAAAATGGAGGACCCGAAAGGAAAGCAGGGAAAGGATGCAACAAAGAGACGAAAAAAGGGAGACTATGAAGGCTTGACCGAGAAACAGATCGAGGCCAGGAAGCTCCGTAGCCGAAAGTGCAGCGCCTATCAAAAAGCCTACACCGAAAACTTGGAGATTCATGGAGAGGTGGAGGCTAGGAAGCGAGCGAAACTGGCACATTACATGCAAATGGCACACCTTTTTGTCTTTTTTCTTGATATGAGATGTATATATATATATATATATATTCATATGTTACATATATGTATACATATATATTTTTTATTGGCTATGTTAATTTCATATGTATACCTTGACAAAATATCATGGGTGCACCATGGAACATTCCCAGCTCAACTGAGGCATACAACCTGCAGACTTGAAGAAATGCTTGGCAGTTCGATTTGGGTTTAAGCTGTGTCTAGCTTGTTTTGGTTGCAGCTAAAAGCTGCAACTCTAGGGGTTTGAAGCGTTCCCATCATCCTGTGGCCAGTTGCCACGGGCCGATCCTTAATGTCATGCATGTGTCGACCGGGACACGCGTTCCACGGCGATCATCAAGATCTTGGTTGGCACAAGGGGAAAACAACTGTGTGTGTGTGTGCATGCTTGCCTGCTCTGCACATGTTTATCGGTTTTTGTGTTTTTAATTTGCGTGTTTTCGACCAGGTTGCCCCATGCCAGCTGTGCGGCTGGGAGCGGAAGGCCCGGCCCGAGTCTGACCGTCACGCACTGCAGTCAAAGGGAGAACATCAATGTGAGCAGCTACAATGTGAGATCCATTTACATTCCATTGCATATATGCAGCCTTTGAAAGCCCATACTGGAAAAGCAATCGGGTGATAGATCGAGCCATGGAATCATCCATCGTGGTACGGCTGCTCCATGTACAAGCGCCTAAGGTACGCATTATCAGTGTGCAGTGTGTGTACTGATCAAAACGGTTGATTGAGAACGGCAACATGTTGACTTCAAAACCCCTAGGGTGCTAGCTGCTAGCTCTGAGGTTTTCATCGCTACAGCCTGGCCCCCTTTTGATGTGCATGTTAACAGTGCACTCGTGTGTAGTACCTCACTGCTTCACTACTTAGGTCCTACTTCTCCTTTGGCAAACGAACCTGACATTCTCAGAACATGGCCGGATTGATTTCTTTGAAATGTTTTCCGGGGAAGCGGAAGTTACAAAGTATTGGACTCATGGCTGAATTTGATCAATCCATGGAAATCCAATATGCGTACATCATCATGTTCAGTAGTCTTTCAGAATATGTTGCACAACACTCAGGTCAGATCAAGGCTACCGATGCTGTAAGTTTGACATCAACTATTGCGATGCAATGGACATTCATCGGTGCGCAGGTTTCCTGTTTCTTAGCTTATATCGCCATACTGACAACCGCTTTGCAACAACCTTTGGGGCCATTGCTCGTAATGAAGATTTCCAAAGATTACCACGGCCACAAACCCCTTCAGCTTCAGTATCGCCCAGGTTGTGCCTGCACGTTGTCTTGGACGAAGTTGCTGGAGCATTCAACTTGTTGGCTCCAGTCTGTGGATCCTGGAGCGCAGTCTCCAGAGGATCCACCCTGCGGAATTTCATAAACCCTATGGGGCAGCAGTCTTACCCTTCGGTGGACTGTGGCAACCGAATGGTGAGCAAGCGTTTTGGTTGAATTTCATTGGTTACCAAGTGTTACCTGGTGAACTAATATATGGATATATGCAGCAGGTATACCAAAAAATATAGCTTATAAGCTTTTGGGGATTGGTTCGAACCAATCAAATTACCCTTTCCAATGGTTGTTTGGGGTGGACTCTTTCCAATGGTATTTTTTTGGGGGTTGTGAATGGTTTCCCCTGTGCTGCTGGATTGGTTGACAAGTTGTCCTTGTACCAACCATGCTACTTGTTGAGGTGCGTCCTCATTATCCTCCTTATCTTAGCGAGAAATTGCATCTTTGGCCTCGAGCAGCCGTTGCTGAGTCTCTTACCGAGACACAAACGAATGGAATGGCTGATGAACAGGGTGGCGTATGTCCCTGTGCTCAAACCAGCTGTATGTGTTAATTTGGTAAACACAGAGTAATCAACATGACATACATACACACATACAAATAATATACTCGTATATGTATATAATTTTGACCACCTTTTCTGGGGCATGAGGAACATTCAGTTTAAAGGACCGTATTTGGTTTCTGTTAACCTAGGTTTACGAATGCCATTTCCACATGATGCACTATGACAAGTCATCTCCAAAGCCTTCCATCATGCTTGCCAATATGAGAGCGGTTGAGATGCTGAACCTGGGCACCTTAACAAAATCTCAGCGTGAAGCAGTGGACCGCGTTGAAACAACTCGTGTCTTGATTTGCACATATACATGAATCTCTAAGATGATCATTTACCAATCATATTGATGGTGCTTTCTTTATACCTCTAAGGTCGCTACTTGGACAAGGATGGAGTCCCAAGATTCCAAGGAAATAAAAACCTCAAAGCCACACAGCCTGGATCTCAACCCCATCTGGGCATAGACATATGCACACATGTGGTCAAATGTTACCATATTGCAATGGAATATGGACCTGTGGTATCATTGGTTCGGCATTCGATGGTAAGATTGCCCAGGTCCTACACGAGGGCTTTTGGAAAACGGCTTTTTGAAGCCTACCAAGCTGGCAGGCTGGAAAGCAGGTGTGACCTGCGGACCCGGCCTAAGTTAAGTGCTGGGAAGTCTGACCGTGAACTTTTCCATGATCTCGCTTTGGGGGATATTTGGATTGAGTCGGAGTGCCACCTCGCATTCAACTATCTATGGTCGAGCAAATACTTGAGGAGTGGATCAAAGCGTTCTTGTTTGTTTTGAATCAAGCTTTGCTACAAATAGTTGGTGTAAGAAATCCAGGAAAAAACAGTTTATTTGTTTGGTGATCGCAGGATTCCAGATGGATGGGCACCTACCATGGAAGCTTTCAGGAAGGATCTACTTGACGAGGTTGGGGATTTGATTGCAACACATTGAAGTTTATCAGTATGTAAAAATCCATTTGGTGGTCCCTTTTTGTTTCATAGGTACGGGGTTTCCCTTGCAGGTTGCGAAGCTGGAGGCCAATCCTGACAGCCATGGTTGTATTTAGACCGAAGTTAGAGTGGCGCATGCACAATTAGCTTCTACTGGAAGGATGCTGTGGGCTGGGCAAAGGAATTTCCTTTCTTGGAACCATTTATTTAGTTAAATACCAAATTGAATCATATTTTGGTCAGATTTTGCACCCGCAAAATGCGCGCAAATAGCCGCAAAATGCGCGCAAATACCCGCAAAATGCGCGCAAATTCAAAAAGTGGCAAACCTCCATCATACCAAGCTCTTCCCACCAGCATCACGGTCCTTGTAGATGAAGCTGGAGCTGCCTGATTCACGAGCGGCGGTCCAAACAGGGAAACAACATGAAACGACTGATGTTTGCAAGAAATATGGTGGAAAGTATGGTAGAATGGAGCTGACTATGCATACCAAACATGAATGCTGGGCTCAATTCAGGATTTTGTAGGTGTAGGATGACGGAGCAAACTTTGGATTACACAGGGAAGCATTCCTGTGCTACTTTGACAGCTGGACGTTCGATGGCTGACCATGGAGATCATCAACCTCCATCTCAAGATTTGGATGCGATGATCAAAGTTATCTAGCTGCATGATATGAAATAAATTTCCTTCACTGATCATATCTAGTTAGCCAAATATCCTGGGTTGTGTGTCCTGAGGCTTCCCAAGATCGAATTGCTGCTGCTCAGAAACGGCTAGCTGCTTTGCAGAATGATCGGAACTTGGAGCTACCAGAGAGCCATCCCCCAGGTGGATAAAGGGTCGTTTCAAAACAAAAAAAAATATATATATATATGCTTTCATGCGTAAATAACATGGTTTGCTGTTGGGGCCAATGTGACATCTCTCCATTTTCAAACTTCAGGTGCTCCCTACACCGCCCGTGAACATGGACAATTCCTTGCTGGGATGGCAGTGGAGGACCTGCATAGCGAACTGCCAGCTGAGGAGCACGGTTCCAGTGATTCTACTCAATTGACACCGACAGTTCTAGAGGTATCATCTGAGGATCGAGAGCCTGTCATGGTACCCATCGAAAACCAATTGGGTTTATCACCTGATCTAGCTAGTTCTGCAGTCCCCAGTCCATCGGATGAACCAGCCCCGGCTGGTCCAGTGACCGACCCACCGCCAGCCACTGCCTCGCCTGCACCACCTGCAGCGTCGCCACCAATGCCATCTGCGGTGTCGCAGCGAAGTGGTCGGCCTGTTTCAGCTCCGCCAAGTGTGCCAAACCAATCTGCCCCGAAACCCAAAGTTGGAAACCACTACTGGAAGTGTTTTGGATGCAGTGTGTGTGTGACAGCCATTCTTCACCAAGTACTGTCAAGAACGGAGGTCTTAGTTGCTGGTGTTTGTTTTGTTCATCGCCATTTGTTTTAATGTACATATGTCTTTGTTGTTAATTACTTCTTGCTATCGTTGTTGATATATTTGTTTGTTGGTGCGGCTGTTCCCCCAAGGTGGTTTGGAAAATGATTTGTTTGTTTACATCTAGATACGTGTATGTATTTGGGTTTGTGTTACACACACATAGTTGTATATATATACACATACATATGTGTATGTAATTGGATCTTGGGCATCTTTCACACCAGCTGTTCCTCCTTAGGATGTATCGCTACTTTGTGCAGAAAAAGTCCGATGGAACCTCTAAATGCTCGAAAGAAGCCCTTGAGCTTTACCAAAGCAAAGGTGGCAGTAGCTTGGTTCTAAAAAAAAGCATGGTGATTAGCCAGCCCCATAAATTGATCCCACACAGTCTAGCACCCCAGCTTCGAACAATGCTGGAGGTGAAAAGGTGGCCGAGCTTTTGAATCGACATGGGACTTTCCAGGCTGTGGAGGTCGCGGTGAAGAAGTGGCATGAAAGGAAGCAACGCTTTGATAAAAGGGGTGGTTGGTACACAAAAGCATGGCTGGCAGGGGAAAGGCATTGGACCAAGTACCTAGGCTACAATACATATTCCATATGGTCAATCCGTTTGCTATGCGTGTTTGAAGGGATCTTGTTCATTTCAAAACCTTGCTTAGGCGCATGCTGGACTCAGCATGGGAGTGGGCTGACAAGCACAACAAGAAAAGAAAGAATGTTGTTCATGGAGAAGACGAGATTTGTATTGTCCTCGACGATGAGTTCCTTTTTCGGTCAGAAAGTGGTGAGAGTATGACTCAATCAGGTGAGTTTTCGTTGGAGGAGATAAAGGGTTTGACTGGGACATGGTTGGAACACTTATACTTATATAGCAATTAACATTTGGTGGTTCATCCAAACTATGATTAGGATGCATGACTTTGCGCCGGTTGTTTTCTAGATTAATATGTACTCAGCTGCAGCCTTGCCAGGACCCAGATGCAGCCTTGCTCGACTCTGAATGGGTACCGGATATCTCTTCATCCAACATGGCCCTCACCGACCATGCCATGGAAAAGGCTACAGGTGATCATGAGGAGCAACAAGATGAATCCATCAGGGCTGATTCTTCTTCCTTCAAGTGTCTTGGTTTTGATCATGGGCGCAATCTATCTAGAGTTGATTTTTCAGATCTCTTCTGGAGTAAGCCTGCATGTTGTTTCTCAGGTTGTGCTACCCAGCGTTGAAACAGACTTCACGCTACATGGACTTGTTGCCTAGCTTTGTGGATGTGTGCTCGCGCAAGTTGGACAACACACAGAAGGTGATTGAATCTTGTATTCACAGACTAGCATCCAATCTATTAAGTTCAACATTTCTTTGTACAATAGATTTTCACCATTGGCATGTTGACCATTGCCCACCCAGGAAACTCTCACTGACATCGGCACCCCGCGGGCTACGGAGTTGCTTTCACGCACCAGCTCAAGCAAACCAGCTAGTACTTTATGGATCATACTTCACAGATCTTGGTGAATATGTGGATTCTGTGTTTTTACTTTTCCCCAGGCTCCTGACTCAAATCCGGACAGTGGTTCAGAACAAGAAGCAAACCCTTGAAGCCCTCATGAAGATCCAGGGGGATGTGTTGGTAGGCCAACCGGCCAGGCTAGAACGATTGAATTCAGACTTTTTCAATTTTGCGCGATCTTACACCCGAACCATTCTCGCAACTCCACCTGCCCGGAAGGGACCTCGAGACCACGTTGCAGACACACTTCGCTACCTGCACCAAGTTGGATGTGACGCTCAATAACTTTGTCACCCGTGCCAAGCCGAGTCCTTAAGTTTCACAGCCATCACCCAAAACAATTCATATGAACATGTAGCTCGCTACTCAGGGGGGTCAAGAAGCCCAAGTCTGGTGCTCCTGGAACTCCTGGAACTCCTGCTAGTGCTAAACCTGCTAAGCCGACAAGAAAGGCTAAAGCAAAGGCAAAGAACAAGGCTAAGGCAAATAAATCGCCTAAGTCTGGCAAAGCCAAGTCCGAAGCTGTTGAATAGTCAGCTGCTAGTTAGATTGCCTTATGTTCGCATTGCGGTGGTATAGACTGAAGGCCACATGCTATCATAAATTCCATCATGATACGTACGCATATGTACTGGTAAACAAAATTGATATGTATATATAATATATACATACAGGTATATATATCTATGTTATATATGCATATATGTTCGATGTTTGTTTTCCCAAGCACGCGGCCTGAGATTCATTGTAGCATAGTCTTCAACTGCCACCCATGTGATCAATTTTGATGGATCGACGCGAGGGGTTCAAAAAACGTGCATGAGTGCCCTGCACGGCTCAGACACCTCAACCTGTCTATCCAGTATGTACTATATATATATATATATATACTAAGGGTGTGGTTCCACTACATTAGTGCATGCCTGGGCAGGTGAAAGCGATTCTGATGATGAGAATCGTTGCTTGGCTTCTAACGTCGAGCTGCGGGGTCGCATAAACCATGCATATATAGTTGGGCTTTACGTGCATGCATGATCCTTATATTCTTTGAGGCTTCTGGTTCAAACTTTTGATTTTTCCATATACAGCTAGCCATTCCGTATCCAAGCTCACACGCGTGCACATACTCCCCCATGCCTGGAAACATGCAATTCTTAAGTACACATGTTAGAAACCTTCACAGAACGCCCAGGCTTTGATGGTGACGATGACGATGAGGATATTGCTGGAGAACTTCTGCGAAGCGTGGAGATAGGCTCGGTCCCGGCATACAGGGCTACCAAGATGGC
This sequence comes from Symbiodinium kawagutii, assembly GCA_009767595.1. Classification (NCBI taxonomy): domain Eukaryota; class Dinophyceae; order Suessiales; family Symbiodiniaceae; genus Symbiodinium; species Symbiodinium kawagutii. Next base: position 263,318 of record VSDK01019125.1, on the reverse strand, counting down.
TGGTATGATTTCCCGAAAGTTGAAGAAGCACGGATTCTTAGCATATATCTACTTAAGTGTTTTTTGGTTTCTTGGCACTGTAGAAATGTTTCAGTTTACCAGCAGCTAGTTTGAAACAAAATTCGAATTTTGCTTGACAACTAAGGAGTGGATGACCGGTCATTATCATTGCTGGGTATGCGGAAGAATGCCATGCATCGGGGAAATGGCTGCCGTCGGTTCCATAGGTATGCTTTTAAAACTGGGAAGCTGCTTTCGGTTGATAAGAAGTATGTCAACACAGTGGTTAGAAAGATTACAAAGGCAAAGGTTCATGAAGTTGAGGTGGAATTCCCAACCCTGCCTCTGTCATCGTGGATGCAAGCTTCTTTCGGCCTTGGCGGCCATTTCTTTCTTGGAGGACGAAGTACCAACTACTTTCATGACTTTTCTCTTCAACTGATTGGTTGGTGGACTTCATACCGAAAGCTGGATCCTGACCTGCCGTTCTTTCAAGATTTTGGTGAAGAATACTATGGCTCTAGCTTCCCCATAGCTGTCCATGGAGATGAGGGCAGGGGGAGATACAAGCGGCCCATCATGGTCTTTAGCTACCAGCCGTTGATCACCAACTCCGATGGCATTCCCAATCTCAAAGGGTCCGGGAGTCAAAAATTCATAGGTATGTATTTAATGCGGGCAACTGTTAAAGGCAAATGTTGTACCAAACATATATTTTTGGTGATTTCGAACCCCTGGCAGGGTGACCTATTGTACGCGGCTGTTGTATACATGTTTGCCATCATCCATGTACGCCAAGAAGGACAAGACTATCGATACCCTGGTAGCTGCCTTAGTCCAAGACTTCAACAAGCTCTATTGGGATGGATTTCCGGCCCCTTGGCTCCTATGATCATTTATGATCTAAGCAAGTGCAACTAACTAGATCGGGATTTTTATGTGAAACTTGGTGACCATATACTTGGGTTGCTGATGAACCAGCCATGGTATTCGTAGCTAGCTGACTTAGTATCCATGTGTGCATTTGTGCATATATGTAGTCCACCATGCCGTTTCCGCACATACCCGCTAAGGTAACTATTGGGAGCAAAACCATCAGACTGCGGCCAGTCTTCTGTGGAGTCAAGGGAGATTGGCCATTCATGCGCAAGATCTACAAGCTGGCTACTGGCTTTCAACATAGGGTTCCCAGAAAGTGCCACCATTGTGAGGGTACAGACGCTTGATTGACTCTAACAAACATTTTCATAATTGTGCCTCCAAGAGATTAATTTTTATACGATTGAGATGGAACTTGAAAAAAAATCACATGATTCGATCACTATCAAGATGTCAGCTATCATCATAATCATCATATGTACATCCTATTGGTTGGATAGTGCCAGCATATAGCATTCATCCTACCTGCTACAACCACCAGCCCTGAAGGAGTGGTGGAATATGTCGCCTGCTGGACCTTTGCGGAGCTTGGCCCCTGGTTACCACAACCCATCCCCATTCAAGAGCAACCTTCGAAGCCCCATGTGCGACATTCCGGGGGGTTCTTCCCCTCACCGAATCAGGACGGGCCCAGTTCATACTTACCACATTGGATATGGAAAGGATGAAGCAGCAAGCATCATCATGATCTTGGTGCATATGGGACACTTTGGATCAAGGGGGTCAGTTGACGTAAAGTTGGAGTCTGCCTATGAACGATTTGCGGTGTTCTGCAAGACCAATAGCAAACACACTTCGATTCTGGAGTTCAGCAAGAAGCAGTTCAAGATCAGCAAAGGGTTACTTGGTTAAGATTGATTTTTTTGGGTTGTGTACAAAACCATGTGGACCTCCTTCACTTAAATGGTTTTATGGTTTAATGGACTGCCATCTAGATCTACTTGCTTACTTAGGGCTGGCTACTACCCATCTTCTGGTGGCAAGGGCCACGACACAGCCGTGCTGGGAGCCTGGCTGGAGCATGAACTGGCCTCAGTGGATCTGAGGGATGAAGTCCCTCGACTTGCTGGACTTACTGGTTTTTAAGGGGGGTGCTTTTTCTGTCACTGACATGTATGAAGTGGGGGTGATGTCCTTAGAGCGATGTAAGGGCCCGTGCATGCTTAGGCATCTGATTACTCAGAGATTGTGAAAGTGATGAAATATATGAACCGGGCTGGTGGCGTATTCTGGAGAACCATCTACGCTCATGGATTTTTTCTGGATCCAGAAACGGCAAGAACTGTCATTGCTTCGGGGTGGGCGATGGTGGATTCTAGCCTGCACATAGGGCTTGATTTTTTGTGTCCACACTTGATCATATATGTATGCCCTTTTTCGGAAATGCTTTCAGCGAAAGGACGCATATGCTTGCCTCAGTGCTTTGACAGCGCGGCGGAAACTTTGCCTCTTCCGGGTGCGACCCAAATTGCACATGCAAGGGCACATTGTGTGCCGTGGTTAAGATTTATACTGATCGATATTTTGTTTCGTGTGTTCCTGAAAGCTTACGTACATGATGCAAATAAACTTCCATAGTAAAGCAAATTTGTGCATCATAGACAACTGAGATTTCCAACCTGCTTTACATCAACTGCTGGAGGATAATGATCTTCAACCAATCCGAGGTTGGAAATGCAACACCAACTCTTGACTACCGGGATCACAATGAACCCATGTACATGGATGTGCTGGGCAGATGAGGACTTCATAGGAAAAATCTCGAGGGCCAGCAGGCACCAGCACTCTAGTACGTGCGTGACTCGCACGATCCAGATTTCCCTCATGACTTATTTGCGGGAATGGACGCAAAGTTTCACCTGAGAGCCCGGACAAAGGAGTGGAAAGAGATCATGTCGAAGCCAATGTAGTGTGATGTGCATGCGTGCATGGGTGTATGTTCCTGTGGGCTGGCGGGCTGGAGCAAACCAGGCCATCATGATTGTGTAATCATACAAGGAGGTTCCTTCGATATCATTTAAAAAACGCGCTATGTACACTTTTTGGGGGTCAGAATACTTGATGTACACTTTTTGTTGGTTTGTTACGTTTTTTAGGGGAATGAGCGGTTTTACAATTTGCGCGTTTTTTAATGTAACGATGGAGCCTCCAGGTAGTACAGCATAGTGATAATTATATACCAGACTTTTCTAATCATAGCATTAGTTATGTTTTGTATAGCTATAGTATTTAGTAATTGATAAGAATTAACTGACCAGTTAGTTAATAGTAATGGATAATTGATTGTATAAGTGTACGATTGATATAGATAGTTATTAGTACATAGATGATTTGTGTTCCATAATGGAGACTTCAGACAATGAACTGATTATCTAATGGATTATTTGTCATTTTAGTCAATTATAATTCATTATTAGTGTTTTTGATAGTTTATTGGTGAGTAAATATGTGTAAGAATTGAATAATCTTTACTGACTACAAGTAGTACTAAATATGGTATTGCTGCTAGTAATCATAGTGTGAATAGAATTAATATAGTCGTTGTAGTAGAGTATATCAGTACATTACAACTACATTGTCTATCGGTAATCATGGTTCCTTAGCAATTAATGATTCCCAAAACAAGTGTATATTTTTCAATAAATCATAGTGATACCGGAGGTGATAGTGGATGGTATCTTGCCGGAAGACCCACAAGGTAGGCTGTTGCACAGTCAGCTCCATGCTCCAACGCTCTGCAGTGGCTACGGCTTAGTTGGTAAAAATAGAACTCAGCAATCCCATGCCTAAGACTCAAGAATATAGATCCACTGTACACAACGTGCAAAATAGGAGGGAATCATACAACCACCAATGATCAATGATTATTAAGATCTGAGAAACACCAACTGTATAACACATGGTCACATGGTCCACACTCGTTCATACTGGAGGTGATAATCACCAACAATACACATATCGGGGATACTCTCTGACTATCACATGCGGTTCATCAGCTGATTGGTTGCTGATAACAAGCAACAAGGGCTACGATGAAAAGGACTGGTCAGTCATGGTGGTTGTCAGTGCCTCTCCATGCAGCAACCAATTTACAGCTTGCATCACACTCGGGTAAATTGATCGAAAAGTCGAGCACCGACCCAGTTTTTGTTTTGAACATCACAATGTTTTATGATATATGTGACGTGTATATATCTATACAAACAAATGGATCTAGAAATTTGCAAAACCAATGGCAAGAGTTCTAGAAATCAATCAAACCAATTCCAATACAATGTAATTACGCATAAAAGGATCTCAATCAGGATGTTGTGGCATGTCATGGCAGGTAGCGACTAAACCGGCCTTCTTCTTGCGCGAGAGGCGGATGTTCAAACTGGTCCACCTCGCTGCGCGCCCAAGGCATGGATAGCTTGGCATCCGATTCCTCATGGTTACCATGGATGGGCTTCGTGGTCCCAATCTGGGTCGGATGGGCTTCTCATTTGTGGATGCAGACAATTGTGGATCATCCCATATTTGGGGGTATTCGGGGCACACCCCTTATGGACGATCCCAGAAATTCATCCACTGTAATTCGAACTCCAGGACACATGCTTCAAAAACTCCATCTAGGGTGCTAGATGGTAGTGACAGAATCATCACATTCGGTTTTCTCTAAAAAAAACATGTACAATTCCCACAAGTAAAACACCATGTACTTCCAATGTGGTTCGTGGAGTCCATTCTTGATGAATAGAATATCCCTGAACATCAGCAGCTATGATCAAGTTCTTCTCTTCAAATCTGCAAACTGCAACCCATCATAAGTGAGCTTCGAAAAATGTGCCCCCCTTCGAAGCCATTCATACCCATGCATTAGCAACAATCCTCTACGGAAGCACTGATTCCATACCACACCTGCAGGGTGTCCTCGGGTATTTTCAACGGCACATAGTGGTAAATCAACTCATAGATACCCTACATAGTGGTAAATCCTCGGGTGGTTCCTACATTTACCCTACATAGTGGTCAAATCTGATCACCTCATAGATACCTTGCCCGGGCCTGGAATGGTGGGTGCTGACGGTCCTTCCCAAACGACCCCCGCGAATCAGCAAGGTGCGCATCCTGAACGCCTTGCGCCACACAACATCCAAATTGGTTCCCCATGGCGCCAACAGATCACTGAGCCGTGCCACGTGTTGCAGCACCAGCAGAAACTGTGAAAATGTCAGCAGTTGAAACTGTTCATAGTATGAATCGGTTTTCTCATTTCTGCTCTGCAAAGATCTGAAAATCATCATTGCCATGGATTGCTCTTGTGTCTCCTCAGCCACTTGAGACAGCGAGCTTCCCAGTCCCAGCTCCAGCGAGAATGCCAACTTCAAGAACTTGTTTACTGCAGCGAAGTGCTAAGTAACACCGTTCTGATTGTCATTGCAGTAACCATATGTAACCATTATCACTACCAAATCATGGCTATTCGCCATGGTTAGCCATTTGATTGGTGGTCGGTGGTCCCTCAAAAGGCAGCTGGCAGTCTGAAGGTGTTCCAAGTACCGCCCCAGGTCTGTGAGGCGGTCCCGCCCAGACTCGTTGGCTGCGGAACCGTGCCATGCGGGATGATAACTCAAGAATAAGCAAGAAATGATAAGAATAGTAGATACAGTAGAATGATGTAGAATGTTTGATCCACCAACCAACCCAACCAACCCCAACACCCAACTGACCCAATCAACCCAACCAAACCAGAGCCGGCCTAACGAGCACCTAACAGACCTCCAGGACTCTTCTGAGCCCTGCGCCACCTTCGCAATTTCTCGCCGTTCTTCCTGACGCGCGCAGTGACTGGCGATATCCAACCGATGTTTGGATCAACAAACCTGTGGAGCTGGATATTTGTACATTCTTATTTATGCAACCTGTTTAGATAAACCAACCTGTTTGGATATTTTTTGTTCTGTACATTCTTATTTGGAGCTATTTGGGTCATGTACATTCTTATTTGGAGCTTTCAGCAGGGCTCGTTCTTTGCAAACCCAACCTATGCAGCTGTCGTTTCTGTGCACCGTGAAGTTGTGTTGCAACTCTTTGCCGCCGCAGTCCCGATCTTCTCGATCTTCATTAGTTTTTGAGGTCGAAAGCAAATATCCAAGTCTGCAAAGATCTGCAAAGATCTGCAAAGATCTGCAAAGTCACACCTTCTCCTTCGGAGAGGCGGAAAACGGACGCGTTTCGAAACGCGATGTGAGGCTGGAACTTCTCAGAGATCTGCGTGCCACTGTCACAGACTGGTCCACGGATTGCCACAGTCATGAGTCATGTTGAGATATCATCCGGAACGCAAGCTGGTTTATTTTCCAAGTATCATTGAAATCGCCCGAGGGCTCTCCCAACAGATCAACAAAAAGTTGAAACAAACTAAGAAATGAAAAAGAATTGGACCAACGAGGTCTTGGTTGTCGAAACTCTCGTCACACCCTGCCGTTTTCTCAACCGGCGGATGATCTCTACAAACGAATCCATCCGGGCGCGTCATTGCTCATCGGCCCCGGGAAGGCAAATCCTTGGTGCTGAGGGCGGGCCTTCATCTGGGAAGCCTACAGGGTTGAGCTGAGTGCCACTGACGTGGGGTGTTCAAACCTATATGTAACTTTGCCCAAGGGTTCAGGAGTTGATTCATGTTGATTCCACCTTTGTTGCTTCAGAAGAAGCTTCGTTCTCCCAGACTTTCTAATCTGTAGTCTATATCAATCTCACTTAAAGGAATAGGGTAACGATTCATGATGAAAAAACATCCACTGATTGATCCCGGTCCAACGCTAAGACGAGGATCTTTGACATGTTGAATGAGCTGAATCGTAGCTTCCTTGTCTTTCCCTGGGCGGCTGGAAGGGCGCCACAAAAGTCTATCGGCGAGTCATCTTTCAGCTTCAAATCAACCATTGTTTAACGTTCCTTCTGCTTCCACTCCTATACATAGGAAACCAGCTGGTCTCCACCATTGTTGTTTGGGGTTGGTTTCGTACTATAACGGCAACTGGTAGCACAATGTAGCACAGGGGTTCATCAACATCAATTGCGTGATTCTTCATTTACCAGGGGTATTCGATGCACAGCTGTTGTGATCTTCGCGAATACCTTCAATTATTGGCTATGTGCTGAATTGAACCCATCTCCAAACTGGACAATCGCGGACAGTCAAAATTCAGGTGAAACAACAGTGTCAATGCACCATAACTAGGTACATCCATAGCAATTGGCCAGCTCAATGGCAATAAGTGGGGATACCTAGCCACGGCTGAGTGGTTGGACGCATGTGAATCAAAGATGGCAAAAACTGATGTGAAAACCCCAATCAAGGTTACGGTTCCGTTCTTTTTTGGGATCACCCACGTGGTATGGATCCACGGCCACTGTGGGACCCACATTGCGATCCCCAACTGGGACGTATCACTAAGGCACAATCCGTTTCATATTGGCCTTCTGTATCCTGTTGTAATGACATCCCAAGCGAACATGATGATGTTGACATCCCAAGCCAACATATTTCGACTTTCTCGACCTGGATGGTGAGTGAATCACACGACACACTAGGGCCTAAGGTCGATCAAATAACACTCCAAAACTGGTGCTTTGCAACTGTAGAATCTGGCATCATTTCTCGGTTAGGGTCATGGACAACACCAATTCTGGAGGGGAACTAGGCCTCATCATCCAGCAGAACCTTGCTGCTTCCCTGGCTAAATCATTTCAAGAGACCCTGCAAGTGTGTGACGACCCATCCACATTGAACCTTACAGCGCCGCCAGGTCCAAGTTAGGGAGCATTCAGCGGCAGCAATTCCAAGATGATCCAAGGTAACTCCAACACACAGCCAGATGAGACAATGGCGAGTAGGTTCCAGTGGCAACCTGTTGGGTTGCTTCTAGTGCTGGGTATAGAGGTAATTACTAGTTCCTAGTTAGTCAATTCAATGATGACTCGAAGCTGCGGCCAGTATAATGGCATATACCGGCCACTGTCGACAATCGGTAACTATTAATGATGGCCTCTACTGCTTGGTAGTTGTATTCCTGGGATATCCGCAACAGCCAGTATGACGAAAGACTAAGCAAATCAGCGAGGTGTTTTGAGAAGTTTCTCCAACAGCCTTTACATGGTCGGGCAAGCCTGCTTCCCAAGATCCACAAGGAAAGCCCAATGGTTTGGACACGTTTCCATGCTAGGAATGCCATGCACGATGCTGTTCAGAGATCATGAATATCCCCAAGCATGCCTGAAAATGGTAGAACGGTTTCAGCCTACAGAACCCTTTAGCTTTTGGAGCAACGAGGTTTGAAGACATCCACCAAATGTATACATATGATGAATTTGGCTTGTGTATGATTTTGGTTGAGATTAATTAGTCAATTATTTCATCTGAAATACATCCGATTTATGTAATGGATATTCTGTGCACTGACTATACACATTACATGGTGCAGTCTTGTATCCTACAACTGATACCTGCTGCGTATTGATGTGATCCAGTTTGAACACATTGCATTGCACTTTCGTAACTATCATTAACTTCCATCCTTTCAAATCTGCTTAAACTATCCACAAGATTGAACACGTGTCAGAAAAACACAAATAACCAACAACAATGATATGTGTTGTTGGTGAGTTATCATATCCAATTTCACCTTTGGCCCCGCAAACCAACGTGCTACTTAGATAGCACCTATGGTCTGGGTCTCAACTATCCAGGCCATTTCAACTCGCCAGCTAGTGACGGTGGTTGGGTTGGCTCGTCAGAATAACACCATAAGTGCTGACTTGCTGACCCCCGGACCAAGATCGATTCATCAACCCTGAAGGATCCATATATGTTGAACAACTGCTCCACAGCAACGCCCCCAACCTTGGATCGCTTCACAAGTGAGGCCAAGGGCCGCCCAGCTGTTGAACCTAATCAGTTCATTAACCATTGGCTACCATTCATCATAGTGCAACTATACCTTTTAGAAAATTTAAGCCTTCAAAAGTACTTCTAGATACTTGTAAGTTGATGAACTTGATCAACTATACCAATTTAAGCGGTTCTACCTTTACACCATTGATGAACCACTGAAAACCGTCATTCTCTTCAGCTCGTGGCTGTGCCGGCAGCCGAGGCACTCCAGGTGCGTCTCGCACACAGTTCACCTCGAGCAGCAGGCAGGCTGTGTCAGCTGGAGTTGCTATGGAGGATCAAAGTCATTGTGGAAATCAAGTTTCAAGCATAGAAACTCCCCATGACTGGATGGGTTTTTGGTATGGCTGGCATTGTTTCAAGCTGTTTTCCTATGTTTATTGATGCAATATGCAGTTTTGATCAGCTTTTATTTATGCAAGATACACTTTTGAATAGCTGCGCTCCATATCCGTGGTCCATCTTAAACTTGGCCAGGCTTCACCGCTGATTTCGGTTCCCAATGTTAGATGACCATCATGGGAAGATGCCATTTGGCAGAAGGGATTGGGTTGAGGGCCTGAACCGAAGGCTTCAAACAAGAGAGGTTCAATATGGCTATGGGTCAATATTAACCATCAATAATAGGGGATAGGGTTTTGACCCACAGCCATATGGTTCAGGGGATTGCCTGTGCACCCAAGTCCTCCACGACACATCCAGACTAACTGCGCCCCGACCAATTCTGAACATGTTTCGGTGCAATGCTCTTGCTGAGACCATGGTGTTTGGTGGTGGGTAACACGACAGCGATAGCAGGCCCAGTGACTGTCAAGGGGACAGACTTCTTGAATTCCAAACCAAGAGGCTTCTCCTGCGTCTGTCTCTTGACAACTGTTGTCGATGATGGCTGAGGTTCATCAGAGTCATCAGCAACCCACAACAACAAACAATCAACAATTCTTCATGGAAAATAACTGGACATGCGACATGCTCATGATTCTCATAAGAGCCCCAATCAACCATGTAGTATGATAGTATCACATAGATCCATATAGTTGAAGAAAGATTGGGAGTCAAATGTCGGACTGATCTGGAGTTGCAGCAGTCAGTGTGTCAGTCAGATCAGAGAGACGATGAAACATGTGTTTGCGTGACTGGTAGGAAGTGCACTAAGTGCTGCCTTTTTTTCAATGTTTTTTTCAACGCAAATTTGCAAGTCAAAATCATCAAACACTCAGGAGTTTGAAAATCATCAAACTTTTTTTCTCAAACAATTGTCTCTTCTGATAGGCTAATCTCTTTGAAACTTCCCCCACCACCTTGTGCGGTTACTATGTTTCCTCATGATACCTTGCGTCATAAAGATGTCCCAAATTCTGATCTGAGAAATATACATGTACAACTCAGGTATTGTAAGAATGCGACCAGTTGATGGGCAAGTTGATGGAGGCTCATTGGTGACTTTCATCAGGCTGTGACCATTCCCCTACTGGTAGGTGGAACCCATATAAAATCATATGAACAGCTTTAGACTGGAGGCTTTTGGCTCATGTCATGTTCCAGTGAAGTCTAAAGACGCGACCGTGTGTCAGTGTATGTTTGTTAAATAGTCGAAATGTGCAAAAAACATAAAGCCTATATCTTATAGTCTTATATGATTTGTTTCTCTGAAAATGGCGGGTCTGCCACTAAAATGATTTTGCCACCTCCGGTGAAGTGTCTCGCATCTCCAATTCCGAAACTGCCCTAGGGTTTGCCCCAGCTTCGTTACAGTGGACATGGTCGCTGGGATCATGGTGGTACGACCCATCTCTGGAGTTGGAGAACCCACGCGTTCGGTTCAGGTGGAAACCTTCAGTGGTGCCTGGACTAACATGGTCCAGGAAAGCCGGAAATCTGGTGTGGCGATTTGACCCTGGGAGATCCTCGTTTCACCATGAATCTTGGGTGCTGGAAACGCGGGAATATGCTTGGGTTGTACTATCATTTCGAACATTGGCCTTGACCACGATTTACCACCACGTACCACCACCAATGATGAGACAACTCCCCGGAGCAGGCTTGGTCAAACAGCACCTTGAAAAGGACTTTGCCTCGGACTTCCCGGCGGCAAATCCGGTTCGTATATTCATGAGATCATTCTATGTGTGCATGTCTGTGCGCCCTGAACCCTTTTCTATGCAGGCCATGTCTATGTTTGCGTAACATGTCTACACTGGGCACGTCTGCTGAAACATGTGAATTTGTGTTTGTATAACATGTCTGCGTATGTCTACATTTGTTTCAACGTCGCTATGTCGATATTGCCTATATGCGTTTGCATATGCTGCAAGCATGATTCTATGAATGTGTTGTTTTCCCATCTGTATGCATGCATGTCTGTGTACATGCATGTATGTGCGTGTATGTGCATGTATGTGAGTGTATGTGCGTGTATGTGCATGTATGTGCATGTATGTAGGTTTGTTTATATGTACCGAGTGTGTCTAGTTTCTCCGTACTTGCGCAATCGTGTGTATATATGTCGGTCTTAGTGTATAAATACACACCTAAAACACTCAATTGAGGATAATGTGATCTACCAGTCAATACAACCACTGATTCATGCCTAAGGTACTACTGTAGTTGAACATACTTCGGGTCATTCTCACAGCATGGTATCCAATAAGGCCATCGGATGGGTATGCCATGATTGAGGGGTTTCACATTGTGGGCCGAGGACCATGATACCTCGTACTTTGACCTGCACTCATGCGGGTGGTTCTTAAAACAGGGGACCCCCAAAATGGTTGGCGTGTTACTATACAGTAAATGGTTTGAAAGGGATGATTCGTGGGGTCCCTTATTTTCAGAAACCTATGTATCTACTTTTTGTGCAGATTGTATGTTGAATAGATTCCAATGGTGGAATTTGGCAACTACTTGCGTTGAAGTGTAAAAGAGTTCAGTGCCAAAGGGATTCCAAGATGGCCAGTATTGGAGTATTGGATAGATTGTTCCAACAGTTTGTAAGTATTGCTATGATAAATCAAACATTGTCAATTGATAACCGTCAATTGATGGCTGTGTCAATGACCATGATTCCATGGACACTCATTCTTCATGATGCTTAATAATTGTTTCAAAATGTTCGTTTATCAACCGTTATGAACCATTGCCATCAGCTGATGATACCTATCATCTTGGTATAGTATACCTATCAGCTGATTAACCATTTATTTTGATTGTCATCTTCACTACAGAAAGGTCGTAGATCTGCGCCCGCCTCCTGAAGCGTCCTTTTCCTTCGTTTGCCCGGCCGCAACGAAGGAAATTCGTCGAGCCACAGGACTGCCCGTCGGGCATTTGGAAGGTGATCACCAGACCGTCGAGCGTCGGATCCTGGAGACCCAAATACAAACAGCTTGGGGGCACCAAAATAGTCGAATGGTCTGCCTGGATGGTACATGTTGGGGGCAACAACACTTCAGGGAGGCCTGGATGGTACACTTCAGCGGCTTGCTGCTGTTGCTGTTGCTGTTGCTGTTGCCAAAAGAATCGCTATTTACAGTGTTTTGGGATCCTAGTTATCAAACACATCACTCCCCTTGCCGCTCTCAACAAAACCGCCAGCAGAATCACAGTAAAACTGGTCATCATGGACAGCAGTGGAAAAGTTAATGCAGTGGTAGTTATTACATGAAACTTGCAACCCAACTGTTTCATTGGAACCATATTCGTTGGAAACCAAAAAAATGTGGCGACCCCATGCCGCGTTCCGCATAAACCAAATCCTATGACCATCCAATGGTCAGCAACATCTGCCGATGATATGTCATGGGTGTGCCCTACCAGTCCAAATTCAGTTGGATCAGTTGGGAAACAAGAAGGATTTGAAGCTACCAAGTCTAGTATCATGTAAGTCATCCAACTGGTAGCTTGTTGGTGCTTGGAATCTCGTATTTGATACCGAAAGAATCATAACTCATCGGGGAATCCCCTTGAGGTTCCCCCCCAGAAATTCGATCTGCCGGAGTTGCGAAGCATGCCCTGGAGAAGGCTTGAGAACTAACTATCAGTGGAGGATACGTTGGGTGGGCCTAACACATCGCTCACCGAGTGCCCATCCTCCCAACAAAATCTGCAGTGATCAAGGAGGAAAGGAAAACAAAATCCTTGCGGACTACCGACCCTGACTGTAATTTCTATCATTGTTGATTCTTGCAAAAAATACTAGATTTTCAGCCTGCAGCATGATGAACCAGGAGTATCAACAATTATCAATCTATTACTTTTGGGTGCTTCCAATGCTTCCTCTATCCACTTGGGGAGTGCCGCCACGCAATTCTTCCTTTTGGAGAGGTGCATCAGCACCCATGTTCATCCCAATACTAGGGGACTAAAAATCATGCCCAATGGCATCATCCATTCCCCTTGCTATTGACTTCTCCCAAACTCCGGTTTAGCTTGCTGAATTCCCCGACGATTGAATCCTACTATTGACATGGATTAATTTGAGGATTAAATCGATGAATTCAGCAAAAAAACTTATCGCATGCTGTTCGCATGGTTGAGGTGCTTACCATACATGAACCACCACATGGACCAACAAACATTGCTTGCAGATTTAGACCAACAACCCTGGTGCTTCAGTGGTGCTTGCGTGGGTGTTCAAAAAAATGTGAACTAATTAACTATTGATTCCCTGATCTTTGCTTGTGATGTGAACACTGTTGGTGCTGTTGGGTTGAGTGTGAAAACAGTTGCTTTTGTTGCGTCACATCTGCAAAACCGTGATTTGTAAATGTCGTTTCCAACCTCTCTACATCCTCTTGGGCTTCCCGGAGGTCTTCCCAGTCCAGATTTCGGTACGAAACCTGGGTGGGCCGAGGTTCTCCCAGGGGACTCGGCTCGTGGTATATATCTCCAACGCGTTGATCGTTGAGCCAGAAAATACCATAGTTTTCAAAATGGGAGACTCCCAAGTTATGGTTGGTTTACTACTATACCTGGTTAATCAAGGATGATTGGGGGGTACCCCTATGACTTGAGAAACCACCAAATGTAGGCATAGCGTTTGGACATGGTAACAATGTATATACATGTCAATTATTCATGGATAGACTAGGACAGACCTGCTTTTCAATACTTCATGGACCTGCTTTTCAATACTTTAACATGGCTTGGCTTCCTAATATAGTTCAAACATATGTCATGAACCTCCAGGTTCCATGCCCGAAGAGGATGGCTACATGAAGAGCCGGGACAGTGGCGCGCCTTGCTGAGGCAAGCAAGTTAACCACAGTGACTTCCAGATGACCATCACCAGGTTGAGTTGTAAAAAACAAGAGGGCACCACTGCGCACCACAGGAAAATGGTTTTCACCCAACACGTGGAATCTTCCCATTCGATCAAAATGGTGAATGCAATCAACCGAAACTTTTTGATCACCACCAACTTGCTGATTGGTAGGTGCTGAAGCACTTCATTTTCACCCAACCGTGCGCTTGGCTAGATGTACACATGGGTGGCCAAATCCAAGGTAAGGTCAATACCTGCGGGTAAAAAGTGGCTGGAAAAGGTATCACTGATCACCATTTACGGGACCCATCTCATCCCCAAGAATCTTTGGCAAAGCCCCACCAACCTTGGTGAGTGACTGACGCCACTTCCACAGCGATCTCGTCTTTGAACTTGCAGCATTCGAACATGCTAGTGGAGCAAGTTTGCGAACTCTTCACAGGCAAAAACACACCAACCAACTAACATCAACCAACATCAATCTATGGGCTGACGGTTGGCGGGCCAGAAAGAAAGAAACACTTTCGGGACGGTCACTTTTTCAAAACTCATAGTTGGCGACAATTTGAAGTGATCCATCATGCTCTCAGATCGTGCAAGTTATTTCTGTGAAAAACCTTGGCTACGCAGGTACTTTTCAAAGGTTGGTTTTTCTGCAGGCTTTCAGATTTGTAGCTGCACTTTGCTTGCGTTACACAGTATTTTGGGTTCTGAAATTAGAGGCTAAAGCGACTTGATCCGGGGTTCTTTGTTAATTAGTCATAGATTTCACCATGTTTCACCATGTTTCACCACGTTTCACCACGTTTCACCATGTTTCACCATGTTTCACTCGCTGTCTTGAAAACTGGGGGGGATCCTTTGCTCGATCCTTGACACGGCTGTGGTCGCGGCAACTGCACGTTCCCATGAACAATGAATCGACCGGGAGATCAATGCGTTCATGGAACCGATCTACCGGACGGTTCTTTGATAGGTGGTAGATATTATGGCATGGTGGCTCTTGGCCAGGTTCTTGCAAAAGAAACATGGCATGGTGACTCTTTGATACTACAGTGTCGGTGGTGGTTGGTGCGTCTCCCCTATCATAAACAATGAAGTGACCACCATTCACAATGACTGACAGATTCACCATCATCAACAGCCCTTGTTGGATCAACTCCGCTTGTCAACCCTAGCTAGCAGCGGTAGTTCACATCCCAATAGGCACAGTAGCTGATCACTGCAATCCCGAATGAATCATTTGTTGAAATGAATCATCATCACAAACAAGCATTCCTCAATGAGAGTGATGATATGCTCATGATATGATCGACCAATCATTTCGAATGACCAATCATACCCTCTATTTTACCCATGACCGTACCCTTTATTCTTCCCATGGTTTCTCAAAATAGGGGTACCCCTAAATCATCCTGTATTGAGCATTGATTGCAATAAACCCACCATTTTTGGGGCTCCCTATCTTCAGAAACCACCTTGTGATTGTGATATGATCACCAACATTGACCATCCCATCCCCAGGGCCTTCGTCAAGCGAGCCACCGCATGGATTCCTGGCTTCAGGCTTGTGAGGGTAGAAGCGTTCGCGGCTTCTAGCAATAAACCGTCAGGAACCCTGATGATCAGTCATCATTGAATGATTACCTTCAGTAAATCAACTGGGTCTGGGTCAAAACCCTGCACCCCTGGTTCCCCATTATTAACTATTGTTTTCCCTATATTAATGTTGGCTATTATCCCCTATTACCGGACTCAAGGTCGAGATGTATGCCACCTGCTCCGCAGGTGACGCACATCTCGACCTTCAGTCCGGAGAAAGTTTTAATGGCAAGACTGAGTGGTCCCTCGCGGCATCTGCTCCACGCATCTTGGACAAGATAAATTGCTCCTAGCCTGTGAAGCACGACGGAGGACGCATTTGACCATCCTTTTTGGAAATCTTGGCCCAGCCCTTGACGCGCGCCGGGAGGCTTGACGTGCCAAATGTGGTTTCAAATGGCCCTGCCATGGGACTGACAAGCAACATTACAGTCAACATACAGTCAACGCGACAGTCAACACGACAGTCAACACGAGTACTTTTACTGTAAACTCTCACGAAAACGCGTTTCGGGGAAGAAATCCAAGATTTTCCAATATACTAGGATCCGTGAGGCTCCCAATGCTCAAAAATGGCATTTCCCTTTTTAAATAGAGGAGAAATTGCTCGTGTTGACTGTCGTGTTGACTGTATGTTGACTGTTGTCAGTCCCATGGCAGGGCCATTGGAAACCACATGTGGCACGTCAAGCCTCCCGGCGCGCGTCAAGGGCGGGGCCAGACCTTCCAAAAAGGATGGTCAAATGCGTCCTCCGTCGTGCTTCACAGGCTAGGAGCAACTTATCTTGTCCAAGATGCGTGGAGCAGATGCCGCGAGGGACCACTCAGTCTTGCCATTAAAACTTTCCCCGGGTAGTTCAGAAAAAACAGCCATCCAAGATGAACCACTGCTAAGACATTGGCAGCCCCTTGCACCCCGATGTCAATGTTGACGGTAAGGCTGCCCGCAGCAAAGGCATAAATGGCTGTTTTTTTTGAACGCCGCCAGCGACCCAAAAACTCCACTAACATTGAAAAAGGGGGAACGGGGGTTTAACAACTTTTGCTTGTGTTTTTGAAGGATGGCTGTTTTTTTATGAACTACCCGGTATCAATGGTTAGTATTGACCCATACCCAGTAAATCAACCCTGCTTAGTGACAACCGGGACATCAAGCCCAACTGCGAATGATGATCGTGTAATGGACAGGACATCGAAAGGAAGAACAGTTGGCATAGTCACGGTTTTGTTGGCACATCAATGTTGGATGATCCATCAAGGTTTGCAGGCTCAAATGCCAAGGCATCGAAGGCGGGGTATGTATATTACTTGATAGAGCACGTGCATACGGAAGTGTACATATGCATTTGCATATCAATTTACAAAGAATTACAGAATACCTGTAAAAAACTGTATCTATGGGTGTTTCTCAAAATAGATGTGCCCTCAAATCATCCAATATTAGTCATCTATAGTAATAAACCAGCATTTTTGGGGTACCCCTATTTGAAGAAACCACCATATGCATACATGTATCCCACCACCGTGACCTTCTCGGGTGCTGAGTGTAAGCTGACGCGTCCAATTTTTCCGTCGCATCAGTTGATGGGTCTGCAGATTGGCCCACGGCGACAAAAAGGACAGATCCACCGGTTAACAAGCTGGTGTATAAATCAACAATCAGGAAAATTCGGGAAAGCTAGTTGCTTGAAGCTGCTTGAAGCTGATTATCTGCTTCACTTATAGCGGCTGGTCGTTCCAAAATCATGGGACTGGCCACCAGCAACCTAAATTGGTTCAACCCTGCCTGGTAAAACTCAAAAACGGATAGCTGGTTGTTATAGAGTTATAGCTGGTAACAACTTGATAGCTAAAATCTCCGGTAAAGTTGGTCATGGCTGGTAGTATGATCACAGAAATGCTCAAGAGGCCAAAGCTTTTGACAAGGCAAAACATGAGAAGCGTGTTACAATCAGGCTTGCTCTACAGACCATAACATATAGTTGTGTAACCACCTGCTGAGTAGATACAACTCTTCGGATTGATGAAGTGACAAACTATGACAACCGCATATCAACTGATGTAAGATGCTCCAACAGTAGTGGTGTAGCTGGGAAGAAGCATGATGTGTTGTCCATCATACATGGGGTACAAGTAAGATCCTCTCACTCTCACATCAGTGCTGCCTGGATGAGTTGCTGCCAAAAGCGCAACCACAATAGCTTGGCCTTGAGCATATGGTGGTTTCTTAGAATATGGCTACCCTCCAATCATCCATTAGTAGTCATTTATAGTAATAAACTAAGCATTTTTGGGGGTACCCCTATGGCTTGAGCTCCCTATTTTGAGGAACAGCCATATGCGTGTAATGGCCCTCTATTTTCGGCAGTAAATCTTGACGACTCACACAGAATCGGTCGTGGAGGCCGATGTTGTATTACCAACGCCTGACACGTAGAAATCATGTTAGGAAACAAATGTGGCCCAAGTTGGCGAGTTGGGTCAACCAGTTAACCAACCAACTAATGGGGGATAATGACCAACAACCTATAGGGAAAGCAATGGTTAATGATAGGCGAACCAGGGGTACGGGGTGAACTGACCCATAGCCAGTTGTCAAAACACACCACACACAGACACAAACACAAACGCCAAAGTGCCAATATGTTGTGTCGCCCCCTTCAAATTTGATATTTTCTGTTTCTGTCATTCTGCAGTGTGCCACTGATGCCAAAGCCTACTAGATCCTCCCAGCGGGCTTCCTCTCACCACAGCAACGGATCACGCCGGGACGAGTAGAATTCAGTAGAATGTCAACAGTTCATGACCCTGGAATACAATAATTGGATGATACTTTAACAGCGGTTCATCATGGCTACAAAATCTCACGATCAGCAGCAAGTGATGATAAAGTCAGTAAGCAGCTTATAAACCTGGATACTGAGCCCAGGCATGATAAGATTGTGTGCTGTCCGTGTCAAAAACTCCATGAATGAGCATTTTTTTCCCATAGTTTTCCGACTAAAAATCAATCTTTATCATCTTTTGTGGATGGGAAGGGGACGTCCAACCCTTGAAATTCATGGGCACAGCAAGTCAGCAGAGGTGACTGGAAGCCCACTGAAGATCAAACGAATTCAAAGGCTCGTGAGCGGCTGTGCGGCGTGATGCCAGAGCGTCTCGGAGGAGTTTATGGGGCAAAACTAATGGCTCCAGTGCCTATCCGCGTTGAGCAACCATGGGTGCTCGACCATCGCACTGTTGACCAACAGCTGATTTGGGTGCTGTTTAGATTTGGGTGCTGTTGAGTTTCATTGCCTGCCAGCATCCAAAATGAACAGTTGCTTTTTGACACCGATACCAGCACAAATCCATTTCTTTTGATGAAGCTCCATGAAAACCTACAGCGGTGCTGTTGTGACTTTGCAAGCTCTCAATGTAGGAGAATGGCATTGATTGAAACCACGTTTCCACATTTTGCTGCGCAGGAATTTTGGAAACTGCTTGGATCACTTAATTGTGGCATTTCTACCATCAACTTCTACACCGCTTAAACTCTCTGGAAAAAAGTCCAAACAAGTCCGAGAAGATCCAGCGATTTGACGAGAGATATCGTGCTGCCTATCGGATTGCGCGAAATTGCACAACGGGCCAACCAGCGGAAGAAGAGAGCCGCACAGCAGTTTGGTGCCCCCGCTGAACAGGGCCAGCAGGGGATGGGGGTGCCAGAGTTGTTCTGCTTTTCCTTCCGGTCAAGCTTTCCATGAATTGCGCAGAAATGTACAGAAAAAAGCAAAACTCTGCCAGTGAAAGTAAAGGTTTGCTCTTAAAATGCTCAATTAACAACTAATCATAATTTCTACAGAAACGTCCCACGCAGTGAAATAGCCCAGATACGCGAAGCTCATTAATTCACTACTACATACTAGATCTGTGATATTGATCCCTAGATCATCAATATCTCTAGATCTGGGTCAACCAGTGCGAGAAACCACGTCTGGCTAATCCCTCAGGTTGCAGAGCATCCGTGTGTGATACTGGTATGTCCGTAAACGGTCGTGCTAGAGATGTACCCGCAAAATTCAGCATTAATCATCCTGTCATCGATCATCCAAAGGGAGGGTGTTCTATGAGTGAAATCTGGATGATCCTATCACACGTCATATAAACCAAATGCAACCGTCCGTAACATTCTTCACAGCTCATAGCACCAGAAATGATATAATGGTCATAACTATGTCATAACTATGTCATAACTATGTCACAACTATGTCGTAACTATATATCGTCACTATGTCATAACTAGTCATCACCATGTCAGAACTATGTCACAACATGTCATAACTAGTAACTTGACCACTATGTGTCACCAGTGCCGTGCCATGTTTGTGAAAAATTTGCACCTCTTGACTACGTTCCGATGTTTTTCAGATTTTGCTCCGGTGGCTTCAACATTCTGGACAGAGACCTGCCTAGCCTCACCAAGCGAACCAGCGAACCCCAGACCCCAATCGTCGGCTTTGGCCTTGTCGGCCTTGTCGACCACGACTGGTCCAAATTACAGCCGCTGAGGTACCCAGGTGGAGTGGACTCAAAAACGTGTCATCGTTCCATGTGTTGCAGCGATATCCCAACATCAACCAACCAACTCCGAAATTTCTTCGCCATTGAGTTGGTATCCTGACAAAAAAGGAGTGGTTTCCTTCAGACATGCCTTGGTGTTCCATTTCCCAACCAAACTTGATGGGAAAACCATCCATGGCTTTAATGTTGCTGCTTGGATCCTAGCTTGATCCCCTGCTGCTGCATCCTCCGAGTCCACGATTTCTGGCTTTCACCATCTGGGCCTTACAAATTGCTGACAACTCGAAAGCGCAAGCCCACCGAAATCCGCCCCCCGAGGAAATTGAGCGGCCCAGGGGTTTCTCCCCACCATCGACAACGTGACCAAGTGTGATCTGGATCGATTTGGCAAAGGGGAAAAAACCATGTGGCAAAGCGCCGAATTCGCGCTTGGAAAATGCATTAGTGTCCAGTGGGGCCAGTGCACCAGACGTTTTTCGCCAAAGTATCGCTGAAAATGGTGCGGGGCTGAGCAGCCGAGCTTCCATTCGCTCGGAGCTTGTGGTTCCAACATGTTCCACAAATGTGGGTGCCCTAATGTGCCCAATGAATTGCAGCATGTCATGAATAGATGGCTTAAATCCAGTAGCCCTGGTCAACATCCCGCAGATGAAAAGGATACGGAGTCCATATTGTGATGTCCATGTATCCAACTTCAACGAATGTGTCCTCAGGGTATTTAAAGACATCGTTGTAGAAACGATTGCATATTGATATTTCACATGATTAAACCTGCTGTGTGTGGTCAGCAATGTCTCCCGCTGAGGTTCATTGTTTGCTTGTTATCATCAGTAATTACGGGGACAATCACCGGTTGATGAGTCATCCATAGGCCGTGGGTCTTTCATTTGATCAAACCAGTCGTTGAGCTTTACAACCTTAAAATGATTGTCAATCTTGGAATCAATTCTAATCAAGACATCACTTAATGAAGTGAAATCCTGTGACCAGGGTAGCTTAATACTTCAGGTCATCCCAACTAAACTGGCAAAGTTCAAAGGCTCGAAAGTCGGTGAAGCTGGTTTCCTTTCCGCAATCTTCGAGAGCTGCGAGGCCACGAAAGGGTGGACCCAAACAGCTCGCCGGCAATATGAGGGTTGATGGAAGAATGGGGTTGCCATATTGGAATAACATGAACAAATGCGCATTTTTGATGCTCAATAAGGATTGTATATGGGTTGAGTACTGGATTATCCGAGTTGCGAATCAACGAATGGGAAATCCCACACGTATTTTTGCAAGTTGTGCCACCATTGTAGCATCATTGCCTTGATCTTTGCTTCCAGTTTGGCAACGCTTTGGATTGATTGGAATTTGGCCACATCTCCCACTGGCTCACTCTCCTAATCCGTGGGCCATCAAAAGGACCCGAGTCACTCGCGCTTCGATTTTACTGGCAGGTCATGTGGCAGCCACGCTTGCATCCTGCAAGTGCTCCTCCTTTTCAACGCGAGATCTTGACCAACACCCAGAAACGGGACCGCCAAACCACTGCACACAACCGTCATGGCAAAGTGCCCTCAACTTTGGGTGCCCTAATAAAAAAACAAGTAAGCTGGTCACGCCATATGTCAGCGTGCATAATATTACATACGCACATATATATATATATATACATATGTACATACACTTTTATAATGTAAAATAATGAATATAGTATATAATTATGTGTATATATATATATTCTAATATCTATAAAACATATGGCCATGCCATCTTGTCCCCGCATGTCCCCGCACGTCCCTGCAGCTTGACGTCATAGTCAACCCCACACCCCACTTGCAGCAACCAACTTGTACTTAGGGTCTGTCTTCCACTGTTCAACTGAGCATTCAGTGAAAAGAAAACTTCATTGTCGGCATTGCAACCAAAGGAGACTGGCAGGATGCCACACTCCCTCTAGCCGAATGGTTTTTGGTAGTGCTCTCGGTGCTTCCCTGTAGCGAATACGCCCTGTGGCTTGAATATGGATCTTTGACCTTTTCTAGTCGAAGAATAAAACCTCAGCGCAACCCAACATATAGCCTACGATTGGGAGAAGGACATCCTCTGGAAATTGCAAGTGGTGAAATTGCCAATGGATATTGGCGCAAAGTCAAGAACATCGGTAAATGAAACGTTCATTGGGTCATGCAGTTGTGTTGCCAGCTAAGTTCCGTGGATGCCACATCACTCTCGCCGCCGCGACAACAGTTCTGCGGCTACACCCATCATCAGCCTTGTGGCCAGCTCTGCAACAGAGCCGTTGGGGATTGTTGCAGCACACGGCAGCATCTCACTGCATTTGAAACAGCCATGCCGACGCTGCAAGATGAATGTTATGAAAACACTTTTACACTGCTGTTTGTTGTTTGAAACGCAGCAGCTTTAAGCTATGTTATCACAGCATTTTTAAGCACTCTCTCAAGCGACTTGAGCATTGCGTAAGTCCGACGTAGCTCTTGTACTTGATTGTCTGGCGCTATCCATCTCGCCATGGTAAGCCAAAGTGCTGGTCCCAATTTCGTACTGAAACCAAGCTTTTGGGGCACATACCAGTACATGTGGATATCTGCAGCTATAATGTACGGCAAATGCTCGGCTTTTGTCCTGAACATACGACTTGCCGTCGTGTATCTCGCATTTTACTTGACCAATGCTTACTTGATGGGAACACATGCAACACCTGGCAGAGCCCAGGCATTGCGCAAATATATAGAGTGAGAGATGTAGATAGGTAGATATACATATCATTTCCTGATATCACCTATAGGTAGTAGTTTAGTAATCTTGTAGTTGAATGATGCTGAATCTATGATGTTAATAACTTTGTAGTTGAATCGACAATTGTAAGAATTATGTAGTTTCTATGGTTAGATTCTGTGGCAGCGTGGATCCATTGACCTTAACTCCACGGCAGAGGGGTGTCCATTGATCGTTTCCCTGCTTAACTCAGACAGTTGTGGACTTTTCACACCGAGCAATGTTAGAAGCCCTGTTTTGGCAGCATATAGACCAGAGTTTTCTACATTGAGCAGGTATTGATACAGGGGTCGTGTCTAACAGCTGTGCCATAGCTGTTACGCAATTTCATCCACAGCAGCTGTCCAACAGTTTCTTCCATTCGAATCTGTATCCCACGTGCAAAGCCGAAGCAGCTCGAGCTCTCAACCAATTTCTGGAGGAATGCTTTGGGGTTGCCGGGGTTAACTTTCCCATACTTTGTGATCATCTAGTTAGACAATGCATCTTGAAATCATATAAACACACAGGAAGACCTTGGATGATTTGTGTGCTTTACATTGAAATCATATTGGATGCGTGTGTCACAGGCAACAACATACATATCAAATACGTACATTCTGCAGGTTTTTTACAACGCACCCCAGTGGTGGGTAAGAAAAATGCTAGCGCTTTGTGGTTTCAAATTACCATTTCAGGAGATGTCCCGAAAATAATCATGAAACATGTACACCGTATATACACCGTGCATGTACACCGTGTATATACGCCGTGTATATTCTATAATTAGAGACGGTAAATGATCGTGGATGTATATATGCACATAAACAATTCTGTACCAGTTCTGTACAGGTGCTGTAACTTGATCAACCAACTGCTGGGTTTGGAGGCCGCTTTGCTTCGGCTTTGCTTCAGAGCCCAACCACACCACACGAGGTGGGGGATGGACAGTCAGCCAAAATGGACCCTGCTACCTGGGTGTCGCAGCAGCCCTCAAAAGTTGTAAAGCCAGGGTCTAAAATGTTGGGTAACCTTGGCGAAAGGTAGGATGGATCATGCCTTCCAAAAGAGATATGGATACATGCAAATAGATCTCGAAATGTAAGCATATATGGCACCCAAACACTGGTATCATTTCTGAATACGTAACCACATGCATATAATATATAATATATGTATGTACATATAATGTATGCAAACCACTCATGATACGAATGCAATACGAACGTCTTCCGTTTGCCGGATACTGCCGGCTACACCCAGCGATGCCGTCACCGTCCCAACGAGGCTGCCGGGCCGCCGCTTAGGGCCGCCATTGGGGCGCCCGGCGCCTCCGGCGCCTGAGCCGTGGAGTTGCCACGGCGCCGTTTGGTTCAGCCGAATCCGTGGCGAAGGCTGCTGTGTCTCGATTCGCTAAGGCGCGCAACCAGCTCTGGCCGCAGTGATCCATCTGGTTTTCCGGAGTTTTCCCATGAGGAAAGGTAGGAATCTGTGGCTACTGATGGCCGCTGTAAAAATTTTGGATACAAATAAGAAACGAAGTATCAACATGTCTAATCATTGATCTTGACGCTATTTTTGGTTGGTTATGATGCATTACAATATATCATGATAGATCATGATATATCATGACCCATTCGGTGGGAGGTGATATTCCTATTGCTGGGCTCAGCTTCAATCAAGCCCAGACCACAGAGCTTATCGTGCAAAACAGTTCTAGTGGGCATTGTGGAATGGAATGATAAGAAAGGTAGTAGAACAAGTGAGAACCAGAAAGAAATCTTGATATGCAGATCGCATCATATCATGAAGAAAATGGGAGAAATATGGAGAAATTAAACAACGGCTGTATATCCAGAGATTTCCAACTGTTCTTGTCTAATCAGCTATCCATGTCCTCAGTGCCTCGTGTCCAACAAGTTCAAGTGCAATGAGGTGCGCTTAGTCGCGCTTGGTTGGTTGCCTGTTGAACCAACAAGAGTGCATTCGTAAGCGACAACAGGAGAGATATGCTCAAGATAAATGAAATGCTGGATATGGTTGGTTCATTGATCGGTTGGTTGGTTCCAAGCTTTCACACGGATCATGTGAAGGTCCCCTTAAGATTGCCGCGGGTTGGACCGCCACAGGTGAAAACCAGCTGGGGAGGGTTCAATGTCATCAGCCATAGAGGAATATTGCTGGCAGTCAATGTTCACAATGGTGTATTGCATCCCAGGAATGAGCACAGATGCCAGAGGATATGTGGTGTGCTACCACCCCATATGAGAAACATGTCAACAACTTGGACCTGATCAGCGGACGGCAAGAACTGGGCACTTAAATATTCGTCTCGTCGTTCGCACGAGGAAAAACTGTTGCAATTGATTGGGCAAAACATTCATGGCAAACCGGCAACACCGTCGATTTATGTCTGGCATCCAACAGCACTAGGAATGTTCAAAACCAAAAAAGTTAGCGATGGGCGATAGTCTGTTCCGACCCGCAGCCCATCAATAAGAGGCTGTCCTGCCCTTTGAAACTGATTCAACCATACTGCTCGAATGGTCGAATCTCCCCATCAAACGGGTCTAAGCAACAATTTGTGACTTGCCCTTCATCAAGGGCGATTGTCCTACGTTATCGTGTTTGAAGGTTCATAATTTCACATATATGTCAATAAACCACCATAAACTTGGTCATAAATAGCTGCTGACTTTTCATCTTGAATATAGCAGGTCAATCAATAGCATCATATAGCAGGTCAATCATAAATAGCTGCTATTCCATCATAAACTTGGTCATATAGCAGGTCAATCAATCTGGATCTATTAGTACTCTATTATCTATAATTAACCGTTATTAACCATTATTATCTATTGTCTAATAAAGCTTCCCATTACTTCTCCACAGCATTTAGAAAGCTACCATGCATTTGGTCAGTGACCCATACCCACGAATTGTGTCGGACCAAAGAAATGATGGCAGACCAAAAACGAAACAACCATCAATAAGACAACAATAAGCTATCAATAAGCATCGATAAGCATCAATCAGCTATCAACAAGCATCAATAAGCATCAATAAGCTATCAAAATTTACTCTAACCATCCATTGACAATCAATTGACCCAAGATAACCATTCTGGAGCGATGAATGGAAGAAGAAAACCAAACGCTTCTGCGCTCTGAAGCCCATGGTTGCACTTGCATCAGTAATCTGCGTCTCAGGCTCATGGTTTTGCCCAATCCGAAGCTAGCTGTGCAGATGTCATGTAACAAGTGAAGATATCTCAAGACAAACCTCGACAGCGGGCCGGATCTCAGAAACTTTGAGGACAAGATAGGACAAGTACAACCAGCACTATTGGATGACCATCCACACTTCGTGGTGGTGATCATAGTTAGGAGCCAGGGTGAAGTGTCTATATATTTCACCCCGTTTGTAACCACGGTCAGGTCCCAGTTACAAGCTGCCCGTCCAAATTTGCTTCACGGAACAGTAGATAGATCCCCATAGCCCCAGAATGGCGCGTGTGAGACTGCTAACTAGGGCAACCAGTTGCATGGTAAAACCATCGCTAGGTGGCTGGACCAACACGAATTGGAGCAATGTTGGCTTAATACATGTCAACACCAAGTATCACCCATATATGGGCTACTTGTGAAGATCTCTCCTACCATCAACATCAATGCCACCATCATTTCAGGATCAAGCCCCAGCAGTTTCACCACCGACTGGCCATCGCGGAGTCCCCAGCTTTGTTTGCAGAGGAACCTTATTACTGTTGGTTAGCATGTAGCATCCCATAATTTATCTATGTAACTATATCATATACGCCCCTTTCCCTTGTGGTTGGTTTCTTATCCTCGTTTTTGTGGTGTTGCATCATCAAGAACTTGACAATTCAATGATATTCCAGTGTTCACTTATAGTTCTATCCCTATTTCTACTTGTATGCCTATCCATTCTAGCATAGTGAACATTGTGTTGTGTCACCATCTGCGGGTCAGTAGTTGCTGGTCAAAACATATGCATCACATCATCCAACCACGATGACAAACCTACGTGGTACAACCAATACAATATACTGTGACAGTCACACCATTCTTATCAGTAGAGATATCCCTTTGCTGTGTTTGCGTAGTACCAACCACAGTGACCACATGTGCACTATCCGTATGAATGTATACGTATATCACTAACACCAACCACCATTACTAACAAGCGACACTGATTGATAGCTTATTCTAGTATACACAGTAATGATTCAGGGTATCCATGAACCAATTCACGCCGGCTGAACCGAACCGACGTCAACCGAACCGAGTAGGAACCGCGGGCGGAACACGAACCGAATGAATCAAATCAAAGAAGAAGGAAACACACCGAAAAGGCTCCCGGCAAACTTGTTGGTATAATTTTCGAACATATTTATATTCTAAATAACTTGTTGGTATCTTTACGCACATATATATATATATATTTATTTACATATATGTAAGTAATTACATATAATATGTTTTTATATGTTCTAAATGACTATCCGTCGCTATATCCTGGCTGGTCGTCATTGTACTCTGCCATGTAATCGCAGATTCATCGTCGAAGCTATATCATTCCTTGCAATGGTGGCTAACCACCAAATAATGACCAACAGTAAATATGATATAACAATGGTGATAATGCTTCTTGCTGATGGCATGTTAGCGGTGTCCTTGTACGGACCTTCCTATCGAATCTTCTTCCTATCAGGTCCTTCTGAACGGCCCATCAGGTGACTGTTTCCAATTGACCATTGTCAACCATCACTAATTAACCATCAAAGGGTATCATTATTGATGGATGCCATCTTGAACAATGTTTAAAAAAACTCGTGGTGGTTAGTACATGTTAGTATCATAGGTTCTTATTACATGACCATGACACTAATCAGCTGCAGGATATTGCAGGTGTCCCCAAGCAACTGCGAAGGTCTGTGTCTCTTTGTCCACGGCTTTCGTAAAGTCCCACCTGCCGCAGCTGTGCAGCGGGGGGAACGGTGCTCGCAATCCGCCTCGTGATGCTCGGTGGTCACTTTCCAAGAATTTTCAACCTGTCACTGTCAAAATCTGCACATGGGCAAAAAAGTCAAAAAGAACTGTCGAATCCGCAAATCATATTTTTTGGATGTTCACAACAAGGCTACTCCGTCTTGCGTGCACCACTTGGATGCGCAAACGTATGCCGGTATGCCCCGGCGTGCCAAAGACGTGTGAGATCGAAAGCACGTGCACCGCGTACTGTGGTATTAAATGATAGGATTTTCCATGTTCCCTACCTCAAGATACTCCCCCCGTCAATATACCTTAGAATCATCAGAAATTATTCCAGCATGGTTGCACATACATTCCAAATATGATTCTGGACGTGGTAGGTTTGTTGGAATCATTTCAAGCTATTTTTCAACATGTGCTTACGAGCTCTACTCGAGTGTTAGTAATGATTCCATGCAAAGTTGATAGGGTCCCCCCCCTTGCGTGCTTCTAAATGATTCCATGGAAATGATTCCAGAATAATGATTCCAGTAACCCACGGTACGCCCCGGAATCAGTTCTTAAGGCAGGGGCATTGATTTTCCAAACCTTCCGATGTTGTGGATGACAACCCAAAGTAATTGCCTCTGGCTGCATCATGAAGCATTGACAACGGTCGTGAATTATTCGTGATGAACTATTTGTGAAAGGCTTCCAACCCCTCTTGGCAATCGGTTGCAGTAGTAAGTAATAGCGAGTCCCGGGATTACCATCTGCTTTGATGCGTCATGATGAAATATGAAGCATGCTTCCCATCAAAAAGATGGTTCCCACGAAGATCCATCGCAGTCATCCGAGCAATTTTTATGGTGAATCAGCTAGGAATCTCTGGAAAGCCACTGCCACACAGTTTGCCAACAGCTGAATCTGCCACTCTCGATGGTTTACTGGCTCTGGTTCATCAGCTTGGGGATCACCAGGGTCCGCCAGGGCCCCCCACATTTCCTCCCCTTTGCGCAGGCCACAGGTGCTCAACTCCGCGAAGTTGTGCTTAACCTTGGTCACCATCGGTCACCATCACCAGTCCCAGGTGTTCAGTTGACGAGAAAAATCGAAGAGGTACCAGTTCTTAGATGGTTTTCACATCTTTTCACCATGTTGCACCATGTTTCGCAATCTTTCACCTAGCCAACTCCAGCTTCAATCTGGCTTAGACACTTCTGGGGAGAAATCCTGCAAGTGAACATGACCGCAGCATTGGACTGCTGGCATGTTCACTCACACCTGTCTCGTTCGATGCGGTCCATGGTTTCAAGGAAAATCTCCATGAATCAACATACAGATCAAAAAAGGTCATCCTTAATATGTCAATGTTCTACATATGCCATATTGAGTTTCCCGGATACCTCCGCGAATTTGATCAACGATAAAAACCTCAAAACCATCGTCAATCGTCAACAACCACCATCAACCACCTTCAACCATCATCAAGCAATATCATAAACCCCCCAAAAACCGTATTAAAAACATACAAAAATCATATAAACCAACAAAAACCAGTTTAAAACGATGTCAAAACCATGGGTAAATCTCCAAATGATTCACCATCCATGACCAAGTTGCAGGGCCGCGAGGCTCGCGGTGGAAGTCTGGCCGCCCGTTGCCTCGGCGCTCGCAACTTGGGAAAGGGGCTTCGAGAAACCGCATTTTGGTTTTGCTCATGACCCACACACACACACATAGTAAATATTATATATATACACATATCTTTATTTAAGTATGAAGAATATCTATATACACAGATAAACAGATAGATCGATAGATCGATAGATGGATAGATCGATAGATTGATAGATCGATAGATCGATACATCGATAGATTGATAGATCGATAGATCGATAGATTGATAGATCGATAGATCGATAGATCGATAGATTGATAGATCGATAGATCGATAGATCGATAGATCGATAGATCGATAGATAGATAGATAGATAAATAGCTATACATATATATATATATATATATTGTGTACATAACTATAACAAGGTACAATATAGGTCTGAAAAATGCCTGTGTGACACTGCATGTGCAAAATCCAAATAACGACAGTTTTTCACAAACAAAAACAACAAGCAGAGATGAGGCCTGAAAATCCCTGAGCTCCACCTGAAAATCCCTGAGCTGACTCATACCCTTCAAAACCAGCTCAACCGCCAAACCCTGTCAGAAGCACTGGTTGTTTCTATATGTCACGGTTAAACTTGGTAAACCCGCGTTCGCTTTCCAACACTCTTTTCAGGGTTTAGAAGCTCAGCGCATATGTATGCTTGTATTGTACATGTATACGCCTATGTAAATGTAAACACGTGCGTATATGTATGCACTATGATTATACATGTGTTCATGTCTATAAAATCATCAAAACGTTCTTTCAGTTTTTTGTTGTTAAGTAAAGAATTGTTGTCCTCAGTAGGTGTTTCTGTTTGTCCCTGTTGGCGTTACCTGTGTTTTTCGGTCGTGGTGAAGGCTGAAGCTCCAAGTCCAGGTCGTTCCAGTCACTGGCCGAATATCATATGGCTATTGGTCATAACTAATAACCATATACAACCCCAAATGGGTATGTGCCAAAATAGTGATACCACCAAAACCTATGGTTTCCTAGTAAAATGATCATTGTTCTAAAGCCTACTGTCTGGTGCACATTGGAGGGCATCACAATTTATAGACAGATCATATCGATGCACATCCCATCTTTCGACATCCATGTCTCACTGAAGGTATTGCTGCGTTCAAATAAATCCTTTCGATTGTTGATGCAGTTGATAGCTGTAAAGCATCTGATGATATTTGATGGTTTTTTATCTACCACTATTGTTGGTTAATCTTGACCCATAGCCATGTGTGATGCTGTTGCTTATGTTTCATCGGAGAGTCGGAAAATACTCGAAAGCTTCCAAAGGGATGGCAGTGGGTCAAAACCCCGTACACCTGGTTCCCCCATCATTAATCATTATATTCCTTATTGTTGCTGGTCATTCTCCCCAATGGTTGGTTGGTTCATATTGACCCATAGCCGGATGAGTGATGATCATGGAGACTTTCCGTCAGGGAAACACCGAGGATACACCACCCACCGCTGGCTTCCGAGCAGCTTATTGAAACCTCAGTGATCAGGTGGACTCTCAGCATCTGCTGGGGATGACCCATAGCTATCCGACTTTTGAGGCAAAAACTGGTCAAACCATAAGTCTTGAGGACAAACCATCATCCAATTGCCGGGAACCATCACCAAGTAGGACAAACAACATCCCTTTTGGTGCAGAAACCACACTTTCGATTCTCCTCCTTACATGATGCGCATAGAAAAATATAGAACATGGAATTCGACCGCGCGAGTACAGGGTGCCCTTCATGACGCAATGCAAATACTGGGACCACAGAACATGGGGCTTACAAAATTCCAGGGAGTGCAGTGAACAAGGTCAGTATGCAACTCAGAAATAAACTGGGGGTAATCTACCACTTTGCAACCGTGATTGTGCTTGTGCAAATAAACACAATTTGGTAACCCCAGCGTACACTTGTTATTTCAGTGCTTGAATTCGCATTGCTTTCCTTTCGCACCGAGCCCACTTTCATTTTGCAAGGTTGGTGATATTCCGTGTCTCAAATTTCCTCCAATACTACGCTACCTATCATCAATAATTCTAGCGGAATCTCATCCGCTACATTGTGCGACCTTTCATGAGAAAATTTCAGGAGAACCTACCTCTCAAACATGTTGGCAGTGTATGGGAAGGATCAGCAAATACTGAAGAGAACCCTGCTTGCTCGGCGATGGTGCAACAATCAAGCAGAGAGAAGAGTTACATTTGCTGCTACACTCGGGAGAGAAACAGCTCCATGAGCTGAAATCAAATCCATTCTTACCAGTATGAAGCATGATCGCTACCAATTGTGAAATGGTCATCGATGGTGAATCACAGTGACTCAGTGATCATTACTCATGATTGATGGTTGACCAACCATCATTGTTAATACCCATTCAAACCAAGTGAACTACAGTCAGTCAACAGCAATCTCATTGGTAAGGTTTGCATCGCAGGCTGCGAACATCAACATTCAATGATTCCCACTCAGCAGTGACATTGGCTGCTTGAAAGAGACGATGGCTAGTGATGGCAAACCATGATTGAAGTCAATGGCAAGGCTGGTAAATGGCTACTGTAAGAGTTGATGTTTGATGCTGATCCATAGCATGGATAGTAGTCAACAATGGTCAAATACTACGGAACATTGAAACAACGATTAAAACAAGCAGCTGGTACTGACTTGTACACACCCCCTAGTTCATTCATCCTTAATTACTGACCTGCGAAGAGTTTTGCCATCTACCTCATGTCTGCTATGGAAGAGCCACATGAAGGAACCACCAAAGGAACCAGCACCACACAATTAGTGTTTAGTCAATACTTGATCAATAGTTAAGCAAAGAAACCACCACATTTATGGCACATTCATAGTTGATAACCAACTAATGATGATGAATAATGGTCCGCTCCGTTTACAGTGGATCCAGCAGTTGATAGACCACCCAGATTTACTTCCAAATGCGGCTGGTACGACTGGCACTCCTGCCTGAACCGTAACCCATCCATGAAGCCAAGATGCGAAAAAGTTCACAAGGCCCTTGGCAGCCTTGCAACAGCCACTCGGCAAATTTCAACTGATGGATCAGACTTTGGCTAGTGGAGTTGATGGTTAGCAACTGTTATTGGTGGGACCAGTTCAGACCACTCGAAGATGGAAGTGACTCAATGGAATGCCACAGCTTCAAGGATGCCGCATGACAGGGTCACTTTTGTGTTCCGTGCCAACTTAGGAAATTGCAAATGTTCGAGTCCAGTGACTTTTTTTGTTGGAAACACAGCTACACTTTTGGCAACCATCAACAACATGCTTTTGTGCAACCATCCACAAGCAAACAAATCCAATCCATGTTGGTCCTCTAGAATGATTAACTCTCAACGGCGCTACTAGTCTGAACCACCACAAGAACTTCTGGTGCCTAGACACAGAAACCAACCAATTGCTACCATCCATGATCGAAGCATAACCATACTCATAACATCGTAAGCATCATAACTATCATCATGGTCGGCGTCATCATCATCGCAGTCTTCGTTGCTGTAGCTCTCATCCCAATCACATCTCAATCACAGGATTGCAGTGGTCTTGTACATATCCATTAAAAAAACTCAATGACTACTCAGTACTCATAGTTCTGAGATCAAGATGCTTCGCATATCGCTGAGTATGGCTGGTCATACTCAAGGTTACTATGGCAATGGGAGATCACCCCTGAAGCTGGCCAACCTCTGAACAGCAAGTGCGTTTTCATCAAATATGTGAGAGTGATGGATTTCACGTTGTAGTTGACTATTCTGGTCTTTTGACCCCTGTTCTTAGCCACTCACTAATCATTTATCAATTGTATAGAAATGTTTGGTTCTATCATTGGTATTGCTGATAAATATGCAACTATAGCCTAAAGCGAATTACCAGCTATCAACAGTGATTAACTGACCATCATTTACCAGCATTAGACATCAATCAACCACTAGTTAACCATAATCAGCCACTAATACCATGAATTATGAACCACAATTATCAACCATGAATCTATATATATATACATATCTATCTATATATATAAATAAATATATATATATATATATATCAACCAGCCTACCTCCAAGATCGCCGCAGAGTTTCGCCTCGCACTTCAGGTGCACACTGCCGACTCCGTTGGCTTTCTTAAAGGATGCCCCGCCTGAACCAGCCGAGGCCGTTGAGATGTTCACCACTGTAACTGCTGCCCATCCACCCGAAAGCCACGAGGCATTGCCGCCAGGTCGCCCTTGCCATCCGGATTGGGCTTTGGAACCAGCACTAACCTTAGCAGCAGGTCTGATGGGAAGCCATCAATGTTTGGTGCTTGTTTCATACCCAAGAATGAGATCAAAATGGGCGCCAGCAAGAATCAGATGATCTGGCACTGTGCTGTCACTGCTTGTGGAGCCATGGATGATTCTGCCCTTGAGTCTGACCCCTGGCCCCCTACCAAACTTGGTCCCCGCTGGCCCCTGAACGGGCAGTACACATGCGATGGGACTGGCTCTACATCCCATCCATGTTCATGTTCCAGTTATGGGATTGGTCTGTTCAGCTGGTGACCGGGCTCGCTTTACCAACTTTGCTGATTCGCAAAGTCCGTCGGTCATTTAAAGAGCGATGCCTCAAAGTTGTGAACGTTTTCCCTGCGCTTCACTGGTAGGGTATTGATTCAACATTATACAGAGGACTATTCACTTCCGACAGACTTTTGGAGCCCCTAACACCCACACCATCTCCAGTTTCCCCAACTAACCATGCGAACATAAGTACTATGATCAGCAATTGACAATCGCTATGCATTGGTGTTCAACAGTCTCCTAAAAGTCATGGTGATAACTGTCGGTTGCTGATCGCAACCATAGCTACTGCACCTTCCTGTACCTCTCTTAGGTTCTCGCCCCCTTTCAGATAGTGCAATCCAGCAATGATGAGACTGTTGCAGTCTACTGTAAGCATAACTGGGGATTGGAAGGAGGTACCAAGCACATCGATCCATGTGGACAACCCCAAGGATGATTTTTGGATTCAAAAAGTGTGATCTAGAAGCAGGGACCAGGCTATGGATGTGCCAAGCCCCACATGGTCGACATGCCACTGTTGTTGTTGATGAGTATCTCATATAGCAGTTAGACTATCTTACATTTCCCACCATTTTTGCACCAAAGCATGTGCTTGCCAAAGCTATACCAGTCCCACGGAAGATCTCAATTCCTAGTCCTGACAAGGTATACTCCACCGCGGCGTGGTCTCCCTGAAAGTCTCGCACGGGGAGCACGGCTGACGAACGAACAAGAACTGCCATTACTCGGGCGTCCACCGAAAGCCATAATGGGTAGCAGTGCCAAGGAACCTGAAACTCACCTGTCCTGGCGCTTTCAGGGCTATTTGACTAGTTTATGTGATTGTCTTGTACGTTTATCATATCTTATTATCATTCATTTCATATTGAAATACTTGTATGTGTACCGGTAGCTAAATCTATAAATCGATGTTTTATGATGACTATGATTACATATGAATGAATACATGTATCTGCAAGGTGAAAGTATATTCGTCCCATGTGGGTATATTGAAATATCCATGTAACTGTTGAAATCAATGGGGAGTTGCTCCTAAATCACCCAACTATGATTCTTCATAGGGAAGATCTCTACTCATTATTAACGTTCATCAACTTGGTCCCAACAACTTCCCCGGGGCGATCAATGACACAAGTGCAAACCACCACCACCACGGCAACGACCCCAACAACGGCAGCGCAGCAGCAGCACTAAACATCATCTCACTACCTCAGCTCCCTTCACAATACCATGACTGCATTTGCCAGGCAACTGAGCTGTGGTGCAAAACAACATTGTCCCATGAAATACTGACTGATTTGTGGCGATAGTGAGTTCAGTTGAGCAATGGCAATTGGTTGTCGCTGGCCAGAACACATCACCAGTGATCTTCCCGCTCTGCTCAGTCCTTCAAAAGGAAGCTCAAAAGATGGCGAAACCGTTTGTCTCTCTTGTCCTGGCAGCACTTTTCGCTTCACGAGCTTGGCAGGAAGTAGCCATGTGAAGAGTCCTAAGACTTTCCCATAAACAGCCCCGTTCGGGCATACAACTATCGGCCAATATCAAGAACCAATCAGCAGGTCCGAGCCTCACAAGACATCAGTTAACAAGCCCAGGAGTCCAGCTTGTCACCATACCCTCCAGATAAAACAGTTATGGCTGCGACTCACACCGTGGGATGATACTCTTACAGATCTATACAGCACTGGAGTGGCTGCTCGGAGTTTTCGGGATACAAAGTAGGAAATATTTGACCGCCCAAGATTGATTGAACTCAAGAATAGCTCTGCCACAGCCATGCAAAGTTTGTCACCTTTCAATGATTGCAATTGGTTACATACAGTACAGACTACAATTTCCATGAATTGCCGATGCTGCAAATCCAAGAGAATGCTGACTACAGCCATGGGCACATTGACTTCCCCACAGGCGAACTTAGTGGTCATGTCAACAACCATGAACAAAAATCTGTTGCTGTTGAGGGACGCATCCAAACAGTTAACTGTGAACCCATCAACCATGGCATGTTCTTGCCACTCAATCGTTGCATTCCCGTTTCACGCAATGGAAGATCCATATTATTACTAAGTATAGCCGGTGATCCACCTTGAAATACAGGTAGTTCACCATTATAAATTTGCTATTGCGGACTTTGCTGATGCTAATCTACTGCATCCATAGCAGGTAGTGGAACAACACAGGTAGGTATCCTGGTCCCTGGTGCACAGCAGGTGGTTCTACCAGCAATCTTGGCCTACCATTGCTGAGGTCAATAACAATCACACCACATCACTATTTAAACATATACAAATATTTACATCATGTACTGTACTAATACTGAATCATTATGTGTGAATACATCTGAATACGTGTGATTATGAAGTCTGGAAACAACCATAGGTGACATCCAACAGGCACAGGCCCAACGGCGAAGGGGCGTGAACCTGGGGCGCCCAAAGCCAAACCATCTGCCAGTCCTTTGAGCTTAGAAGCATCCACATGCCAAAAGACCTGGACCAAGCGGCTCAAGCGTCTTTCTTTGTGGCCGCAGGTGATAGGCCATCATTAAGCATGATGAATCATAATCATTAAGTCAATTTACCCATGAAACAGCCATGGATCATGACTAATGATGACTTTAACATTGAGATGATGGATGTGTGGCGTATGAAAAGCATGGTACTTCCTTGTTTGATATGTTGGTCTTCATTCCCTGTTAGTCAACACTAGTGGACTGCAGACAGCATGATTTGTTTCCCAACCATTGGTCAATGATTGGTTGCTTCCCTATGGTGAAGTCACCATTTCACCGCCCCAGGGAGCCCAGGAGCCTGGTGCATGCCCGTTTCCATGTTCAAAGAATGCCTGCGTCGCGGCTGAACACCGTCCCCGGGGGGCGACGTCTAGGCACCGACATGTTCCTGGTATCACCGGAGCACCCTTGGCATCGATGAGGGGAACCACATCGGCACCCATCCTTCGTCAGCCCATGGTGGGTGAAACAATGCGTCACCCTGCCAACAACTTCGGGAGACGCATCCCAGCTGGCCCCCCCACCGTCAAAGCCATGTGTTCTTTGGCGAAAGCATCAGTAGGAATTGACAATTTTCAACCATTGACCCTCATGCACCATGACCATTCGCAACTGTTCATCAACCATCCATTTACCACGCGAGTGAACGCTCAATAAGCATCCATTCATCATCCATTCATCATCCATTAACCATCCATTCATCATCCAATAACCATGCGAAAATCCTCCATCAACCATCTGTTCACCACTCGTTACCTCACCCACGAGCCCCGCCCTGCCTAATGGTATGCGGCTGTGGTGCCTGCGCCAAGGGGTTGGTGACCGGCGATACCATGCTACATGCCATAGGATACCCACCGGTTGATCTTACTGTAATCATCCCATAGCTCCGTTGCGAGTCGACAACAAATCACGTAGCAATTGCTGTTGATACTGCTGGTTGATAGGAATGAATAGGAATGAACGATCCAGAATCATTAACGAACCAATAGTTCCAAATTGGTTAGTGTCTGTGTTACATGAGTCATCAACGCTTTAGCTGCAAAGCCTACATTTCCCCGCCCTTGGCGGCTAGCTGGTTAGCCTTTCCCTTTCCTGCGCAGGGCTGTTGTTTTTGAGTTCTGAATTAACACACCCAAAGCTGTTGGTGCAAAAGTAACAAAGGCTGCTTACATAACTATAAATTGAATTCATGTTTGGAGGTTAATTATCACTAAATGCAAAAGTATTTTCCATCAGCATCCTCAAAATTAGCTCACGAAGGCATTGGGGTATACTAAGTTGATAGAAGTATGCTGTAGGTCCTCATGTGTCCGTTAGAGTTGGAGTCGCAAGCTTGGGACGGCTCATGTCACAATCTACAGCCATGTAGGGCTTCATCGTCATCATCTACAACCAAGGGAGCATCTGGTCACACAGACTGGACTAACCAAAGAAATTATGATTGTGGACCTTGCTTGTGGATGCTTGTGGCTGGTAACCAAGCAGAGATTCTGCCCAGTGTTGCAATACCTTTTGCAGCACCGCCCAGTTGTGGGCGATCATCTTTGACCATGAACTGGAGCTACCACGCAGCTCAAATGGTTAGTCAATCCCAGCGCCTTCCGAGCTACCAGCCATCATTGATTACCAGCCATTCTCAATAACCTCCCTGATTACCTCCCAAATCAAGTTTCAGTGATTCGTTTTGGATGTGTAACCTTCAGCATCGCTCTGCCCTTGTGAAAATTGACCGGCTTGACCATCTCTGGCTGATAAGGGCCGAACAGCCAGTGGCTTCTCTCAATGCTATTACATGCCGGGCATTCACCTTTTATCATTGGGATTACCGGCCAATAAGCAGTTAAACTATGATTATCACTACGTTTATTACCCATTGTCACCGTCGGACACTAATCATGGCTCAGACATTGCTATGAGGGGCTCATTCCATTTGGCTTACACATTGTAGCTTGGTCTTCCTTAAGGCTTGTTGTCAATCATGGCTTAAATATCGCCATGATGCTCAGGGCTTCACCGCGATGGGCAATTGATGAATTGGTGACCCACACCCGGCCGCCCCTCCTCCACCTGCAGACCCACTGGGCATGGATTGTTGGGCCTCAGGTCGTGTTGCAACGGTTTCCACGGGCAACTTGACCTGCACTTGTCATGATGTGGCAGGTTATAACATAGGCTGGTTTCTTGAGCCATATGGGGACCCCCAAGTTATGGTTGGTGTATTACCACAGAAATGGTGAATATTGGATAATTTAGAGGTACCCCTATTTTCAGAACCACCCATATGGGGTAACTACACCTAACTATCAGTTGCAGAAATGACAACTACCGTTAACATCCCATAACCATGATTAGTTGCTTACTAAGCATTACCCTCTCGCAATCTAACAATATCTAGCATCGCAACAGCCCCATAGGTAAACCATCTAAAAATCCTGGATGATCCATTGCTTTGTTAGATGAGGGTCACTCTCCCTGAACTAAGGGGGCCCCACCTTGCAGGAATCGCCTTGGTTACGGGTCATGGAGATCACCCAGTGGGGGGGGAGACATCTGGGGGAATGACGCCAAGAACTCTGGGACTGGCTCGTCTGTTGCAAGAAACTCCCGGCAATTCTCGTCCGTTTCACAAGAAGATCATGGATCAATGCTGGATCAATGATAGAGTTTGAAGCTCTTTCAGCTTGGTTCACTGGAAAGGTATCCAAACAATTGCAGGGAAAATCTCACTACGTGCATACGCCACAGCACTTCCACATTTACATGTGTCCACCACGAATGCACAGGTGCCCGCGGTGGGTATGATGTCCCAAAACAGATCCTTGTTGGGGAGAAGTGAAGGTACTGACCACATCAACTATGTGATTTGGCCACAGCACCTTTGAGTATTCCCATGGATCACTAGTCAAAAAGCTGCCGCTTTGTCTGTGAAATCTCCGAAATCCACAGAATGTTCTGTAGCTTGTGGCATTTTGTGGCTTGCTCGCATTTGTTCAGCA
>VSDK01019125.1:200935-222939 GCA_009767595.1 Symbiodinium kawagutii | reverse complement strand
TAAGCAACCATTGAGGGCTGGATTGGCCCCCAAGTCTCCACCAAAAATCAGCATTTGAGGGAGACACCATCATTGATCGACACCGCCCATGTGCTGTTTGGTGACGACGATTCATGGGACTCCAATGATGACTGATGATTGATCAATGATGGTGCTGGAGACCTATTGTTTGGTCAACGATTAAGTCTGGTTTGCAACTACAGGTGCCGGGTGGATACACCTGAGCACAGCCAAAAAATCAAAAAAGTCAAACACAGCAAATGTCAGTACTCAAACGCTCAAAATTTGCAGAAACCTGGGGATACTGATCGTCAAATTTCTGGCATGGCAAGTGGTTAACATGTTTGCGTCTCCCCTGCGGAAAACCGTTTCAACATGACTTCGAACCATCATTGCATTGCTATCCCCCATCGAAGTTGGTTGCTGTTGGATCACTATCCCCATCTATCCCTCGTACACTGTCTAAATCCATGGAATGGTTCATCAATAGCTCCAGTTCATGCCTTGCAAGAAACCTATGAATAACGACCACTGCAACCACCGGTGATGACCCAATTTACAGCACCCAACTAGGTAGCTCTGCCATGGCCCATAGCTATCCCCAAGTTCCTGGAGCTTCCCATGGCTTCCCATGGCTTCCCTGGGTGCTCGGACAACGAAGGTTCCAGCCTCGGTTCGGTGTTCAGATGGCGGATCATCGCATCGGGTGACGATGGACAGGAAGCGGTGATCTGTTTGCAAATCCATTTCCATCTAGAGATGCAAACGAAATAAGATTATCTTGATATGTTACATACGATATTTACTTTAATATCATAAGCGATTCTCTTACAATAAAATGCGGGCGCTGTTTACAAATTAAAGATAACCCATCTGTTCACCAGACTGATACCCACAAATGATGACATTACCCAAAAATCACAGGAAATCAATGATGTGAGAGTCCCTTGGCAATGAAGCGTCCTTGCATTTCCTTACATTGAAAATGAGGAAAATGAGGACCATCCTTTCTGGTGCCAGGCAGTTGTAACACATTGTGTTTTGCTGCGATCTCAACCAGTGATGCTGATTTCATAATGAAAAGAGCGACAAATACGGCCAACACCACTCAACAAAAGAGCTACCTAAAGGTGTCCTAAATGATCATTTTGAGTGAGAAAGCTATCCCTTAGATTGCTGGAGTTGATATATCTACGGCAAGGCACCCGTGAACTACTTGGACTGGGTGAATTTCAACTAGACCGAGTGGTATATCCATTGTATAAGTAGTGGAACCCCTGAACCATAAATGATAGTCATTGGCAAACCAGTCATGTGCTCGATTTACACAATAGAGGTAGGTGCTTTACAGCGGGACCATGATTGACCATCAACCATTCATGACGACTGAAAAATCATCCAATCATCGTCAATGA
Organism: Symbiodinium kawagutii; assembly: GCA_009767595.1. Classification (NCBI taxonomy): domain Eukaryota; class Dinophyceae; order Suessiales; family Symbiodiniaceae; genus Symbiodinium; species Symbiodinium kawagutii. Next base: position 221,524 of record VSDK01019125.1, on the reverse strand, counting down.
TGGCTAATGATGGCTCGTGGTGAGCAGCCAAAAGAAAAACAAAGGCAAATCCGTGCAAATTCTTCTTCTACAAGTAAATTTGATTAATTCTTCTTGACCATTCTCAGTGAAATTCTCAGACATAACCACGATGAACCATTGCAGGTTGGTTCTCACCGTTGGCATCTTCCCCCTTTGGGGGGCCCGCAGCTTGTCCACCGAGGGCCGCACCCCTGTGGCGACATCAGTGGCGACAGCAACCTGGGCGTCCCCGTGGCCACTGCAACCCTGGAGATCTCTTAGTTGCTGATGAATTCCCAGGGAAATGATGGGAAGTGACGCTTAAGTGTTGCTATTGATGAGGATTGAATTGCTGCTTCATCAAAATTCATCAAAGTTAAACTGGTGCCCAAGCGTTTACGTTGCTAATGATCTGGGTCAATCGTCTTTGTTCATGGTCGATATATAGTGGTTGCTAAGAATAAACCTCAGCGGCTATAGCTGATGATTAATGATGGGTGATTGTTGGCAGTACCGAATCATTAGCCAATACGATCAACCTGATTGTTCATGATGATCGCACTGGAAATCATGAATATTACCTGGCAATCATCAGTCGCTTTGGCACACTGTAATAGCCGGTTACATAGCGGCAACCGGATTCTAGAATTCATAAAGAATCATGACGATGATGAGGGATGAGGATGAGGATGAGGATGAGGATGAGGATGAGGATGAGGATGAGGATGATGCGCAACCAGAGGGTGTTGTGAATCCGATAGACCATTTCCCCCAGATCTGGGAGAAATTGGTCCCAATTCATGGCCAGTCCACGCATCTGATCCACTCTTTTGTAAACACCTAAGGGTAGATCCACCATTGGTGGATGAACCACCGATGAAGCACCAGTGGTTGTCCCACAAGCGGGTGACCATTCGCTGGATATCCGGCTGGATCTCCGCAACCAAACTCTGAGTACCGAAGTCGATACTTAACCATGTTGAACTGATGGTTAACTAGTCGTACACCAATACTGATGTTTGACTAGTCGTACTAAATATGGTAAACCAGTATTAATTGTTGCTGATGGTATTGGCCAGCACTTGATTAAACATGCGTTCTTTCACCAACCATCAACCACTAGTTTCACTACTCTTCATTCGCCATTAGTTCACCACTAATCATGGATAATCAGCGGTTAACCATCCACCATGAACCATGAACCAACCAGTGGAACCATCCATTAATCATGATGAACCATCCACCATTCATCAGTGGTTAGCCATGAATCAACTTAACCATCCACCATTAACCACCACCATCCACCATCAACCACTAGTGACCATCCGTATCGGTCGCGAGCTGGGCCCAGGAACAGCTGTGGCACATGGGTACCCAGCTGCGGTTGAAGCTGCGGAGAGATCTGCGGAGACCTGGGCAGCTGAGCTGAGAGCCGGTGGTAGCCGATTGCCAAGGACAGTTGGGCCTTGGCAGCTGCTGGTGATTCCAATTTGCCCAATTCATAATAGTTGATGAGTTTTATAGCTAGTGCATGACTGAAGAATGGCTGGTGAAATCGTAGCCACCGCATGTTGACAAGACTTAGCAATTAATCACGAAAGAAGGATGATGTGTTCAGAACTATTCCTGGCAATGAGAAAGATAAGATAGTAATGGCTATCTATACCATACATTACCATACCATACCATTGATCGTCGTTGGTAGTGTATCAAGTACATCACTACTGATAGACACAAGGGGTACCACTGTCTCATCCCGCCGATCACTGTACAAATTGGTGAAGAGACAATGCTATGTCGTTTCACACTGGTGGATAGGGGATCACCAATGATGGCTGTTGAAAGCCAATGCTACTGATTCATAACGGTCAATTTTAGGGGCCACTTAGGGCTATGTACTTACCCCTGAGACCGGTCCGCTACACCGGGCTACTTAAAAGCAGGGAAAATGAGCGTGATCAACTTTAGTATGCAGCGACAGTTGGCACCCGGGCACCCTACTGACCTGCACTGATCTGCTGTGGTGCTCTCTCGCAATGGTGTACCTCAAAAATTGGTTGGTTGTTATCTTTTGCTATATTTTGCTATACACGACTGACCACTGTGTTTAATGACCATGTGATTTAGTTTAGCTATATTGCTCTGCTTTTCACACAACAATAGATGATCAACCATCATTAGCTATTACAAACCCCTGATTTTGTTGACACCCGACTCGTAGCAGGGCAGGGTCGACGATGGGAGTCAGTGGCTGGCCAAAAAGGAAAATACCCCCATGAAACTGCAATGGCGGATGATGACTACGAATGGCTTAATTGTGGCTTATGATGGTTACTAGTAGCTTATGATGGCTTTAATCATGGTAAATGTGATACTTAGCCACTCTCAACCACTTAACCAATGGCTAATGATCGCTGCTGGCGGCAATGCCGGAAACGCCACCGCTCCTCAGCACATGTTGACCTCCCTTGGGATGGGAGAATCTCGCGACAACGTCACCACGGACAGCTCCCAGGATGTCACGGGCACTGCTTCAGCGATTGATGGCTTGGGATCGTTATGAATCAGTAGGAGTAAGTGGCCTTATCATGACTTCTCACATGTTTGATGGCGGCACGCACGTTGGCATTTCACTCATTGAAAACATGTTCAATTCTGTACTTTTAATGGCTAATCTACAGAAGACATGTGCAATTTGATAAATTCAACAGCAAGTCAGGGTCGATCTTGCCCATCTTCAAATCACCCAGCACATCTATATATAAGTACAGTTATGTCCGTTGCTTCCGTTATCATTTCCGTTTTTCCCCCATGCACTTTCGGTGAAAAAGGAACATCAATGAACATCACCATCTTTTTGCGGCTAGACACACTGCCAAATCATCGATAAACCATTACAATCACCTCCAGGAACACCGAGTAACCTCGCGATTGGTGCTTACAGTATGTCCCAAACAAAATGGTTCCCCGGTGCTTTGTTGCACACTGCTGTTGTTCTTGGCCATCGGGCGAGTGCATGGAGGGTTGCACGGACGATGGCCGGGAATGCATGGATGGCTGCATCTGTATCCTGAGAACCCGTGGTGCTTGGGACGCAAAATTGAATCAGGTCAAACCTCATGCGAATAATGCAACTTTAGCCTGATGGTTATCAATCACCACCCTTCACCAATCATCATTCCGGGCTATTCCATCACCCCGATGGTTACAAATTATGATCACTGAATAACCATAATTTTCTTGATCGTATATACAACCATCATTCATGATTGGTCATTACATCTCGTCTGCACTTGCTCTCTCCCGATGGTGTGGAAAAATGAAAAAGTGATCGTTACGGGGCACAGAAACTCCCATCGCGGATCATGAGAATTGCCCATCAATCAGGGTATACTCTGGAACAACTGCTGAGCTTCTAACCCCCGGCTCCTCGCTTGCAGGATAGCAAGTTGGGATGGGTCCACACAAAGGTTGGGTGGGGTGTTTTTTGTTTCATTATAAGCTAATGAACAAGTGTATACTAGTATGGTAGTCATTGGATTGGTATAGTGGTATCGTCCATCGCAGTCGTGCTGTATTGCTGGAACATGGTCGCTATGGTACAACCAAACTTCTGGGTGCAACCATTCAGCTCATCCAAGTTCTTCACGAATGTGTCCATACCTGGTGCACGGTATGTTCAAGGCCTCGTGTTTCTACACCGGGCTGTAGAGAAGGTTAACCATCTCCGTACTGTCTGGTTAATACACATCTCATACACCCCCGCAAAGCGGCCCTGACAAGCACCGAATCAGTCAGTATGGAATCACTCATGTGGGTTCTGATCTGTGTAGTGCGTTGTTCATCCGTGTCATTCACCGGCCACTCCCAGCATTACGCGTTGCTAATAATCAACAGTCTCAATTCCCCAGTGTCAACGAACCATGATCAACCAGTTGTTTAGCCATCAACTAAGCATCAGTCAAACACCCATCGAAAAAATCCATCTATGATCAACTAAGCATGATCAGCTGGCTCGTCAACCATTATCGGGTCATGCGTTAACCATTACAAACAAATTGCTAAGCATTGTTGTCCATTACTAACCATTACCAATCATTCTAAACCATTGCAAAGCATGATCTTCCATTGTTCAACTAACCCCATCAGCTCATCAATTATGGTCGATAGTTGGAAACCTTGTTAAACTATCGAGCAGCAACCCCATCAAGCAACTCATCTACCCCCATCCACCCGCTTCACTTTCATCCAGTCGCTGCCAGAAGTGTTGCGGCGAAACTCCCATGACCTGTGGCGAAGGTGTGGCGATGGAACGAAACTCACAGAATTGATCTGCTGATGGGCTCGTGGTGAATGATGATGGTGATTTACCAGACCTAAACATCTCATGATGGTGAATTATGATGGTGATTAACCAACCTCAATGATGGTGAATTATGATGGTCATCCAAGGTAATGATCTAGAGTGGTTGGTGATTGAACCAACCCCTATGAAGAATATGCCTATCGATCAACCAGCCAGTCCTTACTACCAGGGAAAATGAACATATCCATCAAACCACCAATCAGTCAATATTGCTTTAAAAATGGTAATGATAATTTGTTGATGGTTATCGATAGTGGCTAATGATGATGGTTCACTATGCTAATTCACGTTTAATGTTTAACAATCCACTATCATGTTTCACAAATAGTCAATATTGGTTTGTAATGCACAACAATGCTTTGTCATATGTGTATAAGAATCACCAACCAACAATAGGGAGATGTTGATGACTTGGAGATGCCGGCATCCAAGTTGATGGCCGGTGTAATCATTGTGAAAGTATATCTCAGTGAATTCTAATCTCAGCTGTTCAGCCTATTGCCTTTCAACCGTAGGTCAAAAGATTATTTTCACACAAATTCAGTTGGTAGATCTTTTAGTTGGTAATGATACAAAATGTTTATCATTCAGAAGATGGAATTGACTTAACAATATCATTTGCATTGGTCATCCCCCAGCATCAACGTCATCACAATGGTTGATCAACGACACAGTGCCCCCGGTTGGCACCCTAGCTTTGAACCATACATGGCAGTTGGAAGTAGCGGAACCCCGACCACTAGACCATAGGAATCTCAGTTCTTGATGATGACTCATCGTTGGTTGCGACTGTTTCATGGAAGTTGTGGGTTGGTTATGTTGGTCTTGTCATAAGAGTATGCTGGAAGTTCTCTTGGCGACAATTGTTTGTAAAGAATCTTGGGATATCTTGGGATAGATCAACATCATTGGTGGTCGCTTGATCATGAGAGTTGCTAATGACCATCGATGGTTGCTTCACCCAGCTATGGGATAGTCACACACATAGCATAACTGTTATGGCTATGGGTCAATATGAAGCAACCAATAATGGTGGTTATTTCCCAGCCAACTATAGGGAAACCAATGGTTAATGATGGGGAACCAGGGGTACAGGGTTTTGACCCACAGCCTTATGCCATTGATAGTAAAACTCATGGCTGTTTGTACCGGAGAGCAAGCAGCAACAGCTGGGTTTTGCAGCGCCAATCTTCTGGTTGTTGGTTCATGACTTCGCAATGACTCGTTGGCTGGCAGATGCTGGTTGCATAACCGTTGATGAAGGGTTGATCAATGATTAGTTGATTTTTGTATATATATATACATATATACATGTATATATATATATATTATCTGAATAGTAGTGAATTACACATGATATGGTTCATGGCCAGCTCAATGTTGATAACAAAAGGACCAATTCGTCATACATTGACAAACCCCTATCAAGATGCCAACTCTACAGTGAAATTACATGCAAAGAATATCACAAAAAACACGACTTGCTAATGATCCATAAATCCAGAATACCATCACTACTTTCACCAGCGACTCATCGCTGGGGGAATGATCAACCTCGTTGGTTGGTTGGTTGGTTGGTTGGTTGCCCAAAAACCTCGTTCGTTGGTTGGTTGGTTGCTGATCCATTGGCTCAGCCATCCCCAGGTTCTCCAAGCCCCGCAGCTTGCGCCCCGTGGCCTGCGCTTGCGCCTGCGCTGCCAACAGCTGCTGTAAGAGTTGGGCATTCAGCGGCTGCACGGGCGACGCCGGCGCCGTTGGCGCCAGTGGCACGGGCCTGGGCGGGTCGTCGATGTCAAGCCGTCAAGCCATGGCGCCGCCATGATGAACCAAGGGTTTAAGCAAGGGAAGTTGATACCTCCGATGAAAAACTGATGAATAACACAACTGAAGAAAAATTAAGACGGATGTAGATTTTTTTCGGCCATACAATTATGATCATGACAATAAAATTGAAAATCATGTGTATCATAATTATTAGATTCCACATGCTAAGATTGCTAAAACGTGATGAACCATGTTTCACCATTAAGCAGAAAATTATGAGTGGTTGATAAGGCCTACTAGTGAATCTCTTCAACATATCACGGCGAGGAGAATCAAGAAACGTGGTTGGCAGCTCTTAAGCACTCTAGAAAATGGACAGTATACCTGCGGGGTTCTGCTAAGGAAAAATATGATATTGTCCCACTACACCTGCATGTGTCTAGATGAGCACGTGCAAATGCAGCAAGATTTATGTCAATGCATCTTGATGCATATTGATGCGGAGATACGGACATGGGCAAAGATTCATCATTCCTTAGATACCGCATTAATGGATCAATCCGCTCATTGTTGATCCATGGATCCCTTAGACTACCGTCCATTCATCCATTGGATTATGCTCTGGTAAACTAACCTCATTTACCATAAAACTCGGCTTACCTATAAGAACTGCTTACCTATAAAAGCATACTTTCAACTTTTCATCACTCACCATATTTTACCTATATATAAACCATGGTGATGTTGAACTTGGATCGTTTCCCATGGGATCCATCCACTCGTTGCTGCCAAGCGTCTGTCGAACGACTCCTGGCGAGACTCTCTGATCGTCCTGGTCGGGAGGCAAAACGACACCTACGATGGATGTCCCCACGATTGGAACGTCACCAATACAAGGGGAGAGCAACACTGAGAACAAGGGCGGGTTGATTCTGGATATGGCATGTTATGCCTAGTTCATGTTGAGATTCAAATTTTGCTTGGTTCATGCTGAGATTCCAACTTCATGATCCCGAAAAGGAAGCAAAACATGTGCCTTGAATGTCAACTGCTGATGCACAGCACTCTATCCCAGAATTGGCTACAGCTACTAGTCGTACTAGTGCTCCCATTGCGAACCACGGAACTCTCCCCTGATCTCTTTTGTCCATGGTGTAGCCTACAAAAAGTTGATGTTTTCCCTATGAAACAATAATTCTCAAACCTTTACTTTGGATAGCAGGGGTGTTGTTAACCATTAACTTCACCGGCACCTTTATGATTGGCCATCCAGGAGAATGGGCCATACTTTGATCATCACGTCAAAGAGGTACTCATTCCTAACCATTGCCATGCTTCTCACTTAAAAGTATACAATTTCAGCCATGGTAGTTCCTTCGGAGATGGTCAGTGAGCACGGTAAGTCACAATGGAGATTCGAAAAACTGAAAGTGGGAGAACTCAGCATGGTCAAATAACCAGCTGCAAAGAGGCTCGTCATCATGAATATGCCAACTACCCTCGATATTTGCTCACCGAGCAGATCTGACCAATATCTACCAAGATAGACTTTGGGAAGCATACATCATAATGCTGCGCTCGAGGATACGAGTAACCGTTGCGAACCACATTGACTGGTGTAACTCGGATCAATCTGGATAGATCACGAAATTAGCAAGTATTCAGCACAAGCAACCACTATTGGCCAATATAATGAAAGGGTTGGCCATTACTGACCATCATTAATCAGGCTAAACATACTTGACAACAGAGCTATGAATGGTCACCATATCCGGCGCGGATGAACTGGTCTCAGCTATATGAGCAGTTGATGCACGTGGATCACCATGATCAACTTTCACCACTTCGATGCCAGATGTGTCATGATCTTATCAACCATTGCAGTAGCTGTCATTATACGTCATTAGCTATGATTAAGTGAATATTGTCCCATCATTCACGACTATCGACTATATATCACTATGAACCGTCATTCACTAGGATTAAACGTTCAATGTTAACCATTGCTTGAAGGTTGTCAACCGCTCTCATGCCCAACTTTGCAGGTCAATACGAAGTTTTGTCATTCATCCGATGTTAAACCACTTTTGCCCATGATTAAGCATCATCATGATTAAGCACTATCAACGTTCAACCATGTTCAAACATCATTCAACTGGCATTCACCTATATCTACCCTTGAACAATCATTATCAACCACAAATCAATCATTACCAAAGCTGATAAACTCATCATGAGCCATAAACCCATTGATAAACCCTGGTTGATGATTACTCAACTAATTACAAAAACTAACCATTTAAATCCATCCATCAACCACTGAAGTTTGACCGCCATTGACCCTTAAAGGTTTACCCCTTCACCGGGACTTCCCATGGCTCACTCGCACCTCATGCGACCAGTTGGGCCGTTCCCGGCCCTTCACAGCGCCCTGCGGATCTGCTGAGGAGTTGTGCAAGCAGAGAGCTGTTGGTATTTGGCGAGCTGGGTCAAGCAGTTAAGCAACCAATGGCGACTTATAGCTGGTTTATAAGTAGTAATAGGGGATAACAACTAGCAACTATAGGTCAAGCAGTTAACCAACCAAATAGCTGGTTAAAGGTTAATAACCACTAACAATGGTTAACCAACAAACATAGCTGGTTAATGGTTAATAAAGTGGGGGATAATAAGCAACAATAGTAGGGAATATACCTGCCATATTCATGGCTATGGGTCAATGCTAAGCAACCAACTAATGGGGGATAAGTTCACCAACCATTTGATAGGGAAAACCAGCTGGTTAATGATGGGGAACCAGGGGGACTAAGGGTGAACTGACCCACAGCCATTTCTATGATAATACTATGACAATGATAATACATGTGTATAGTCTGTATAGTGATGTATACTGTATACATGTATACCGGTGCCCAAAACAGATGTACATATACGTTATCGATACTCCATGATACTCCATGATACTCCATGCCAATGTTTCACCATCATTCAAGCATTGTCACCCTTTTCAAGCATCATTCACCAACATTTCAACACATTTCAACATATAAATCTTCATCCAAATCACCACCATGGCTTCACCACCATGGCTTCACCACCATGGCTTCACCACCCAGGCTCAACCATGGCTCATCCCCGCCTCGGGTTCATCCAGGCCGATGAGGTCGAAGTGCACCGCTTCCGCCGCCGCAGCTTCCAGCCTAGCCACGGTGAGCCACGGTGAGCTCTGGGCAACCAAGGCTGGTTGATTTGTGATTTACAAATATTATGAACCACAGGGCAACCAAGGCCATAGACATAGGTCAGAGCCATTCATAGGTTTGGTTAATATTGACCCAAGGCAACCAAGGCCATATTTGTGATTTTATGGCTATGGGCTTTGGGTCAAGCAGTTAACCAACCAACCAATGGATAATTTCCACCAACAATTTCATAGGGAAAATGATGGTTAACAGGGGGAAACCAGGGGTAGGGGGTTTTGACCCACTGCCTTATAGGTGAGCGGTTTGGGATGTGTTAGGGTGTGGTTTTCGTCAATTGTCGAGAAAGAGTCGGTTTTCGCAACCACTATTCATCACTATTCCGAAATCACCGGCCTAATTGCTTAAATATTGCTGGTTTTGTTCCCAGTTGTGGTCAGTACCAAGCTAGAACGATTGTTTTTGTGGTTGATGGATGCTGGTACAACAAAAAGGAAAATAACAACTACTATGGAATATCCTAATGATCTATGGTTTTCCATGGATGGCGGGGGTGGCACCCCAACAGCCCTAATTTCAGGTGCCAGGTTTGTTTTTAGGGGAACAATGGGTCTGGGGTTCCAAACAATTAACGACATGCCCAGAACACTTCTTGGGTAGAGTCAGCAATGATTATGGTGTCTTGCTGCTATTTCAATCTCATGGTTTTTTGCAGTGATCCTATTTGGATCGTCGACTGAAATATCATGGAAATTTTGGTACGCTGGCAAGCCAACAAAGGTTCTTCTGTGATCATTTCTCAGAGGTCAATGGAAGGGATGTGGTGCCGACCCTCCTTAACCATCCTTGCTCATATCTACCATCATGAATTGCCATTTGCCTGCAGACCTTGGTGTTGATCTTGTTGCCGTTACCACATGACTACTTAACCCTGGTTGGTCATGATCACCGATAAGAACTCATATGGGTGTTTCTCAAATAGTGGTACCCCCAAAGCATCCAATATCAGAATCATATGTAGTAAACCAACCATTTTTGGAATACCCTATCTTCAGAAAACACTATATGAAGCATCATTTCAGCATGTCACTGAAGACCTTGCGATGGAAATCGAGTCCCGACCCAGGAATCTCCCGGCGGCACTTGAAATCGGAAAGGCCGTCGACTGGCTCCTGGTGCGGTCGTACCCTGGTCACCAGCTATGGTAAATGCCGTGGATAAGCTGCTGAGGGCAACTACCAGCTATGGTAAATCTCGTCATAGTTGGATTTACAAGTTGATTTGAAAGTTGAATTTGCATTTGCGGCCACAAGATCGTACAAGCCTTTGCTTGTGATACAGATTTGCACCTGCGCAAATACATTCTGCTGGTTGGCATGTACTTCAATGCAATGGAATGCAAATGTCAAGTACAAACTAACATAGAAGTAGATAATGGAACGTGAATGTAGCACACTGCCATGTGAAGTCTTTTCAGATTCCAGTAGCAAACTATCATGAAGTGAAACATGGATAGTTCTAAGGAATCTTTGGCACAATGCAAAGCAGCCTTCAGCAGGCTGCGCCGCGCGATGCCATGGGAGGATGATCCGAGGTAGTCAAAAGAGTGAAACAAATGAAGACTAAACATGTCAACGACCTAAATGATGTCCAGAAACGATGTGTCCACATTTTGGGGGATTCCCTCCTAGCCAACTGGGATGGTGCTTAACCAAGAAGCTCCCGTCTATCCAAACTGGAGGCCCTAATGCAACTATGATGAGCCATGAATCAACCATCAGCTAAAGCCAGCAAAAAACGTCAGTCAAAATCAACGACTGAACATGCATCCACCACCAACCAAAATACGTGTTGTTGTTTAATTGATGATGATCTATTTATGAACCACTAAGCGTGCATTAGCCCTAAAATGATCATTGACCAATATTGACATTACCATTTAATTAATGATCAACCATTAATTCACCATCATAATATCATCAACTACTGATTCACGTAGTCTTTGTCAACCATCAACCGTGAACCATTCAACCATCAACCGATGATCAACCTTTAACCGTAAACCACCCCTTTAAGCGCCCTTTAAAGGGCTAGTCCCGGGTACCCCTCGCTCCCAACCGATCCCAACCGCTCCCAAGCCGCGTGACCACCGTTACCCCCTGGCTCCGCAGCGGTGCAGCGCTTCTCTTCTGGAGACTGTCGCAGAGCGCCTTGGATCTGAGCAGAGTTCATATCAATGGTCGGTTGATTTTTAGGTGACCAGACAAGGTGACCTTCAAGGTGCTTAATTGGCAGTTTGCAGTGGCCATTGGGTGGGTTGATTAGTGGCTTCAAGAAAGGTGGTTAGTTGATGTTAGTAGTGGCTGCGGAGAGCAGTGAGTCAGGATGTTTATGTTCAGTTTCAAATATGTGTGTTTCAAGCTTCACACAAACAAACCAAGTAGAAATGCATGACACCTCCTCATATACGTAATAAACATACACATACATCCATTTGCACATACACGTGCACATATGCATATATATATATAAATATAAATGTGTAAATTCGTACATACATGTACAATTACTTATGCATGTGTCTGCACGTATTATTTTTGATGAGACATGTATTGGAATGCGAATATGTACGATACACCTAAAAACAAATCTGCATATGTGTTGCAGGTATACATGCATACTGGTGTCAGTCGACGTATCATCAAATCATGTTGGACAAATGATTTGAAACATAGTGGCAAACCTGGCAAACAAAATGGTTCGTGTTTCAGGCCTACCATTCATAGTTATAAGAGCCATATTCGTTGGCAAATGGGCACCATGGGCAGTAGACCAATGGAAAGTGTGGAGCCCAGGCCTCAACGAGGCAGGTCATTCTGAAGCACCCGGAGATACAACAGCTGCTTCAGAATGTAACTAGAAAACAATCCACTAAACATCATCAAATTTACAAAACTATAAGATTAAACAATTCTGTTAACAATCCATTAAACAATTCTGTTGTGTGAATTTGACAAATATGGAGATCCACACAACATCATCAAGTTCATAAAACTACTAATATCATCTCATGAAAAACACAGATGGATCACCATTTTAAAAAAGAACGAAAAGCAAAACACATCTCGAGTGTCACCTGGGGATCTCCCAGGAACCCTGGCTCCCTCGCCATAGTCGAAGCTCAGTCCCGGCCCTGGGCCCCGGGCTCTGCAACAGCGAGGAAGGTCCGGAAGGGCCAGGTGTTGCTTCGTGGCCCAAAAACCTCGCGGTGTGCACCAACCATGGCAAGCGCCATCCGTATGGTGCCAGTAGATGGCTAAGCAACATGGGCCACATGGGCCACATGGGTTAGTTGCTCATGGTTTACAAGGAGAGTGTGGTGATTGGCGAAGGGGTGGTTAACATTGAGAATGGGTGATTCATGGTGGCGAATCACGGGTGATGTGTCTGTGAATAGTGGGTGATTGATAGAGGTTGAGTGGTACTGGTTGCAAGATGTTTGTTGGATAAGAGTGATTTGATGATGAGGCTTGACACTGTTGAGCCGCGATGAAGCTGGGGAACTTCTGGGGGCCCCGAAGATTTGCTGGCCGTTGAAAGGATGTTTTTGGAGGATCCTTTGATCAAGGGTAGACATCCAACCATGGATAAATCAGTGATGCACATAAGAACACACAGTGACATGAATTAATTACATAATTAATTATTGTAAGTATATACAAATCTTTGAAACACTCAAGATATACTACCTAGCAACTGTTGCACAGTGCTTTGAATGCAATCCATTGCCTACCTCTCGGGTTCAGTTCCTCCAACTTTGCCACGGCCGATGGTTCTGGCAGGCGCTACCCATCTATACTTTGCTTTCTTGGTGGTTAGGAACCCCAACTGGATGTTTCCCTAGCTCCCGGTGCACCGCCAAAAATGAGTGCTTTCATTGTGATTTCTAAAATTTGGTCTTTGGTCTTTCTTGTATTGTCTAAAATGATGCTTTTTATCTTTCAAAATGGTATTAAGGCTGCTCAAATTTTGATCCAAGGATCCTCCCATCACTGCATGAATTTACCGAACCTAGCAACGGACCAAAAAAGAATAGTTGGATAACCAACAACAATACCACTATAGAAAGGCAACCAACCATAGTTGGTTTAACCAATAACTAGCTGTTGGTTGATTTGTTGGTTGGTTGCTTGCTTGGTTGCTTGCTTACTTGCTTGGTTGCTTGCTTGCTTGCTTGCTTGAGATGTATCTTACCCATGATTGACCTTCATTAAGCCTTAGCAGTAACCATCAACAGGCTAGTCATCACTAGTCATCCAGCCTATTTTGACCATGATTGTTGATCAATGTCCTCTTTAGCCATGGTCAATCATCAACAAATCATTATTGGCAACTATCTAGCAACAATCATTGACCATCAAACCAGTCACTTTTAGCCGGTACCAGCAACAACAATTAATCATTGATCAATAAAAAAGGCAACTATCAACATTGGCTAATGTTGACCATTGCCATTGATATTAATCAACCATGTTATCAATCATATATCACCATTAATTACCATTGATAATCACAATGGTAATCAACCATGTATCACCACTAATAATGAATTACCAATAATTATCATTAGTCACCATTGATTACCATCTTTATCAACCATTCATCAACCATATCTCACCATTAAATTACCATCAATTCCTACCATTGATCAACCATTTATTACCATGATCACCATAAATCTTCATCAATCAACCACATATCAACCATATATCACCACTAATTACCATTAATTACCATCAATTACCATTAATGATACCATTCAAATTAATCAACGCCATTTTCACCGGCGAAACATCCGTCACCGCGCGCCAAGCGCTTGCCCAGGCACGGGCTGCGTGGAAACTCCGACCCAGCCATGCTGGTGCTCGCATCTCCTGGTAGCTGGAAGGCCATGGGTGGGGTGATGGTGGTGAATGATAGCTGCGGGGTATGGCTTGGTGGTGGGGTGATGGGCTGATGATGGGCTGATGATGGGTTGATGATGGGCTGATGATGGGCTGATGATGGCTAACCACGGTTGATTTACAGCTGTTAACGGTCAATACTGGTTCCTCACGGTTGGTTCACAGCTGTTCCTAGTGGTTCTTGGTACAAGCATCTTCAAATCCAGCGAATCAGCTGGTGGCGGAAGCAAACCATCAGCAGGTTGATCAACATCAGAACCAAAATGCGACCAATGTGTGCAACCCCACTTGGTGAAAAAAAACACCAATCATCAACCACTACTGTAGGATTTCAGTTTTTGCTTCTACACCACTTGAATGAAAGAGCTTGTTTACATCAACCATAATTGATGCTTGCGCTAGCAAAATAACAATAAGTTCCACGGAGGCATCACTTTTCTTGAGTGTCAGTCCTGACAGGCCCCGATCTCTGTAGCCGCCTCAAAGGACAATGCGTGAGCGCAACTCCAGCAGTCTTACAGCCAACATAACATATGACAATTCCGCCACCAAATGGATGGATGCAGCACTTGTGTAACCGAGTGATGTAGTGGCATAAAACCAGCAATCCAGTGCAGCTCAGCTGGAAACTAGACCAGGATGCACTTGGGACAGATAGATTTTTGTCAGAACACGTCCTAAGAATGACAATGGTTCCCTGCTAAACCAAGGTCTGGAGATGGGGGGGACTATTAGGGGGGGAGAGTAAATCGTGGAAATTGGACTGTACAGCCATAAGCACTCGCTAGCAACCTTTAACGGTCACAGGCTAAGCTGCATCCAAGGAGCTGTAATTGCTATCTGCATCCGTTTGTATCTCGGCCTCGAAGCAAGCATGCTCTACTCCCAAGGTTTGGACAAGCGTGCGGTCTCCCTGTATCAGCCCTGACCCATCAGAAACAAAGCATTTCGAGATTGTGACAAAACCATCAGGATATGCAGCGAGCGCAACTGACTCCATGTTTCAATTCACAAGTGAAGCATGACTTACGATGACCTTACAACCCACAGTTGGCAACTCCCCTCACTCAGCATGGTGCAACTTCTGAAGCATCGCTCAGACGTTGTGGCGCAGATTTGGAGCGTTGCACCCGGGGATTGACTTCCTCCTGAAGGATTCTGGGGCGTAAGGCTTGTTGCGACGGCAATGACATGGCAAGGACTGCTGAGATTTAGAACATTTTAGCAACCTAACCTGTGAGTAACCTCCAACCTGGCATTCTGGCACAAGCAATCGCATATCAATTCAGAACCATCTATCTCCGAGTAAAAACAAGTCCCCTATGAAAGTCCCATCCAAAAAAACAATCAAATAATCTCCAGGCTGGTACTCCAGTTAGCGAATACTTGATGTTATTACTGTCAATTCGTAACAAATACTCTTGATTTGATGATTAGATATTATTAGCTATGCTTAGATATGCTTAGATGATATGCTTAGATATGATTATAGCTATGATCAGTGAGTATATTAGTGACTTGTACCCATAGTAACCTTAGTGTTCACATGTCATGGACTGGTTCACCGTGTGAGCGCTCCTCGGGCCCGTATCGTTCGTCCAGGAAGCCGTTCTTGACCACCTCGGTGTCAGTCGTGCTGCCCATGATCCCAGCCCCATGGCAGGTTCCATGCTTTCGTAGAGGGGATACGCGAGGATATGTCGCGCCCTTGGTACCGAAGAATAGCTGCAAAAAGGTGAGCCAATCAAAGATTCGAACCCAACCGCTGGCTGGGAGATCAAATACTTTTCGTATTTGTGGTCGCATAAATGATTACTTGCTATTGTCTTGGATATGGACCCATGAACCTTGCTGTATGGCTTGTGGTGAAAACGCATGACTTGTGGTGAACATCCCTTATATAATCAAAATGAACCCAGCGGGTCCTTGATCGTCACATGTCACTGGGGTCTATCCCGTGTTCGCTTCCAGATGATGGATTTCACTAAAGGCAATGGTTGATGATATCCAAGGATTCAACGAGGGCTGGTTAAGCTGGTTGTTGATCGAGATGAATTCAAAAGATATCAGTGATATCAGCCAAAGAAGAATAACAATCTTTGTCGTCAAGGATGAACATCCCACAAATCTATTGGCATCATGGCGATGCGTAGATATAGCGTTGAAGCATAGTCTTGCAAAAGGGGAATTGGGGCTAGGTATCAACGAAGTCCTTGACAGCATCGATAGTCGACATTGCTTGGTGAACCAAGAGAACCAAGAATATTCTTGAAGACCAATAATATCATGGCTGGCCGCTAAAATGGCTAGTAGTAACTAATCAAATCATGGCTGAGGCTAGCCAACCACACCATCAATGACCGATAACATGATTGATAGCTGTTTGGCTGTGGGTCAAAACCCCGTACCCCTGGTTCCCCTATCATTGACCATTGTTTCCCTTATTATTGTTGGTCAGTATCCCCCATTATTGGTTTGTTAATATTGACCCATAGCCGTTTGTTAGTCATCAATTCTCACAGCATCTCCTGGAGTCGTGGAGATCTCCCCTGGCGGCAGGAGCATGGATGGCAGCTGGTAAACTTCCGTTGTGCAGCCGCGCGACGATCACGGGCCCACCATCAATCTGCCGGTGGTATGTCACCTGCAAAGGAGTGACTGCAAGGTGCTCCAACGAGCTTGGAACAAATGAGGTATCAGTATATAGTTGTGCTGAACAACCAATCATAAACCACATTGGAGCAAATCATGATACTCGTGACTCATGAGTGTTGCCAGAAATGAGGGTACCCCCACAGCCACAGAAAAAGTACGAATTTAGTGGGAAAGGAACGACAATTATGGGCTAGGCCCACATGTGGACAAACCCCCAATTGGTCCGGGATCTTGGATTCTGCCACAACCACTGTCATGATGCCTTAGGTGACACGATATTCAGGTGATCTGTAGGTTACCCTGCGAACAACCCTTACTAATCAAATCACAATGATGGAAGGAAAATTCTACGAAGAAACAACGAGGATTAAGTTGAATGAATACAAATGGTCACAAAACTACCAATTTTGGAAACTTCGATAGCAGCAACTGCAGACCCCAACCAAAACGGGACAGCACAGGGAAAACAACACTCTCCTGGATCAATTTGTCGATGGGTCCAATCATTCTGGTGTGGTGCACGAAATCTTGCATTCCCGGTAAAACAAAGCATCAAAAATTATTTCAGTTCGGATTCATGTCGTCCTTGTACTGAGGGTGCATGTCCCAGAGATGAACCCTGCAAAATCAACGGTTTTTCATGGTTCCCCTTCGAGAAATACTGTGCTCATTTTTGGGATGGTTTCAGGCTTTGGACATCGCCCTTTAACTGAAATGGCAGTGGCTCAAAATTGTTTGATGATGCACCACAATTCCTATGGAAAAATTGCGCTCTGTGTGATGGTGCACCAAGATTGATACATGCGTCTCCAAAGTACTTTGATTTTTCACTTCAATGGTCATAGCATGTCATAGCTTCGTATTTGCGTCCCACGGAAACTGCACCACTTGGTGTCCCCACTTCACCCATCAGATGGGCGCGCCACGGTCCATTCCAACCGTGGCACGGCGGCCCCATCGAAGATTGTGCTTGAGCCACGTGCCATGTGCAGGTGATGCATGACTTCAGAAGGACCCCCCAAGGATGCCACAGTTGCTGGTTTATGGCGTCTATTTCGCTATGATTTGTTGGTTTTTAAACCAACAACATGTAGCCAGGGATTACCACACTGTGATATAGGAAAACCATGTGAAACGGTCAACACTAGTTCCTCCTGTTTTATATCACAGTTCAATGAATCCAAGAATTATGTGGCGTTGTTCACGACGGTTCCATCAGTTTTGGTTGACGAAAGTGATATAACCACAGCCAAGAACTGTAGGAAAGGCTGGGACGGTTGATCTTGGGATTTCACGATGATGGTCCTGCTGATCATCGTCAAATACTCTTGTAGATGCATCAAACCCCTGAACCCCGTGAAGTCACGAAAAGTATTCTGTATGCCGGGTACCACAAGCTATGTTGGTTGCATAATGCTGATATCTAATGAAATATAATATAATAACTAATTAAGAAAATGTAGCCAGTAACGATCAGCAAAATCATGATGGTTTTTGCTCGTTACTTTCGCTCAACCTGCTATGGTCAAATAACCAAAGGTCCTTGGGGGAGATAGTGACCATGCTGCCATCCCGCAGATCCAAGGCGCCGAAAGGGCCAACACCCAAGCGATGCCAGGTGACCGCGCCTGTTGCTTCACCTGGGGAGTTCCACCAGCCCTCATCGCATTCGTCACCCTGCCAGGTCAGAATTTCCAGGTCAAGGCTGAGCATGTTTCCGCTCACATATGTGTGCAACCTAAATATCATATGTACAGCGTATCATATGTGTACAAGATTTTATAAGCGCGTGTACTGCCTCACTATATTTCTACACATATCTACAAATGCAGATGCATGCATGCCACTACATACTATGGCATCCCATTACAAACCAATTGCATTACACTACAGTGCGTTATATCACATTACACTACGTTACACCACTGTACCTACATAGATAGATATTTGAGTGCACTAGTTCATTTACATTTGCAGTACATTGTAGTACTTGACATTGTATGTGCATGTGCACTTACACGTGCATTTCCATTCCATATAACACATATACATGGTGTTCTGTGTGTCAAAATCCATAGGCTCCACGTTACATACCCTCTGGTAATCCAACAGTTCGCATTGGAAACTCCACCGATAAATTTGATGGTTCGCCAGGTTTTCTCTATAAATATGGTCATTTTCTGTTGTTTCTATGGTTTTCCTATGGTTTTCCTACAGTTTTCCGATGCAAACTAGTGGAGTGTACCCTTTGTACCCTTGAGTCAGATCAGATGTGGAGACTGCAAAATTACTTTGTAAACATAGATATATGATATATTAATGTAAATATATGTATGTATCTGTATATATATATGTATTTATTTAAGTAAATATATATATATAAATAGTATACATAGATATACCGTGAAAATCCTTGAGAAATGTCAAAGGTGAATGATAAATAATTAATTAATGTGAAGTGATTTACTGACCTGGGGTCGTCTAAGGCAACAATAGCTGCTGCAGACCCACCATAACCCGCTTCCGATTGTTTTCAATAAAGATTAGCTAGTTGTGGCCAAGTGAGACAGGATCACAACAAACAATGTCACCAAAGTTGCAAAGCGGATTGGATCCAGCTACTATCCATGTTTGTTTCCTCTGCTATTAAACATTCGTTAACCACGATTATCCATCAGGCAGCTAAACCGACAAGGTTTAGTTCACACAGTCCCTTGATCCTCTTGCTGGAGAGGCTGCGATTCTTTTTCTGTCTCCCGTGTAGCACTGTGGTCTGTGTTTACCGCATGGCTAACAAAGGGCCAGTCCAGGCATTGATGACTCGCCTGGCTAGTGACTCAATCATTGTCCACGATCATAGTGGCCGCTGCTGGCCAATCTTCGTTATGAACCATCATCCAGTAACGTCCGTGCACCATAAACCACTATCATCCGCAATCAACCATGGATTCGCTTGACCCTTGGGCACCAGCAAAATGGGCGTTTGCGGAGAAAGAACATCCAACAGTGTCAGTGCCAGGATGGCTATCCTTTGACGCTTTTCCCCTCAACAATCGTGAAAATCGTCACGTGTTTATATGGAAAGCACCACGCACTCGGGCGCACCAGGCACACTGGACAAGCGCCCAACAACATTCAAGAGGAGAATTGTTGATGGGATTGCTGCATATAATGCGATCCAGCAACACATCCAAGGGTGGCACCGACACCCAGCCTGGTGACTAAAATGTCCAAGACCTTCATAGTTTTCTGGTTGAAGCATCATTGGCCGATCATGATTCACTTTGGCGTTTACAAGCTGAGCAATGAGGATAACCACTTCCACAATGCTGCCAAAACTGCAACAAGAATAGAAAGTGACTACTCTACGAACTACTCATCCTTCAAATATGCGAAGGTCAAATTGCGTGCCCGGATGTGCCCATTGCAAGGTGGCGAAGAACCAACCTATTGCGGATACCCAAAACAAATCATCTGCACGCGACGTCGCCCTACGGTTCCGCTTCATCAATGCCTGGTCAAGGCCTGGTCTGCATCCGGTTCCCAAGTTTGCTGCGAGTTCGGAAAATCTCCGAGTCCAGGTCTCCCAAGAAGTCCCATGTCAGGACAAAGGCATCACGAAATATACCATCAAAATGAA
>VSDK01019125.1:185935-198435 GCA_009767595.1 Symbiodinium kawagutii | reverse complement strand
CGACTACTACTACTACTACTACTACTACAACAACTACTACTACTACTACTACTACTACTACTACAACTACAACTACGACGACGACGACGACGACGACTACTACTACTACTACTACTACTACTACTTCTACTACAACTACTACTACAACTACAACTACAACTACAACAACAACAACAAACTACAATTACCACCACTACTACTACTACTACTGCTACTACTACAACTACAACTACAACAACAACAACAACAACAACAACAAACTACAACTACTACTACTACAACAACAACAACAACAGCAACAACAACTACTACTACTACTACTACTACTACTACTACTACTACTACTACTACTACTACTACTTCAACTACTACTAGTACGACTACTACTACTACAACTACTACTACTACTACTTCTACTACTACAACTACTACTACTACTACTACTACTACCACCACTACTCCTGCTGCTGCTACTACTCCTGCTGCTACTACTATTATTTCTAACATTACTCACTATCCTACTACTAAGTACCAAGCACTACAAACTACTGTACTAAGTACATCTAAGTACTATCTACAACTACTGCTACCACTTCTGCTACAAGTGATAACCTCCTGCTGGAGTCATCCAGGGCCATGCCTCACAGGAGAGCACTAACCTTCAGCAACTCAACAGAACAACTGATGGAACCGTTCATCACCCGAAAAACATCAATAAGCATGGATCAACTAGAACAACTGGATCATGGATCAATTAACTGATCAACCAGTTTGCAAGTATTGAGCAGTTAATTGATGCCGTTGGTGAACGGGTCATTGCTGGTTAATGGTCGATGCCTGAAAGCCTAAATCACTTAAAGTAAATCAACCACCAACTGCTGCAGGCTTTTGCCGACATGACCATCGGTTGTTAGTGAATGGTGGATGAATGCTTAGATGAGTCTTTAATCAAGTGGCCAACCAGTGATCAATGAGTGACCATCGTTCAGTCACCGGAGACCACTCCCCGGGCAAGCTTTGGGGGGGAGCCTCGTCTTGGAGGCGAGGCAATCATTGCTGTTGCCAAGTGATGATGTGAATCAAATCCACAAAAATAGCTATAGAAACCAACATGCTGCATCTTAAATGACTACAGTACATCACTATAGTGATCTAATCACTTGATCAGCAGCATCACCAGGTTGAGAGTCAGTGATCTTCCACTCGTAGCAAGTGACGCAAAGATCACCTGCTGGATTGCTATAGACAGTTCAACTATATACATATGGGTATGGGTCAAGCCAAGATGCCACGTCGCTCCCTGGTTTAGTTCGTGTTCATGGAAACGTGGATCTGGCGCTGAGGTTTCGTTGGTGTTCATGCAACGCATGGATGCGGTTCAAGATGCCCATAATTGAGAATTCATCAGCCCTTGTTGACCGCCACACCAGTCACATAAGTAGGTCACACCAGTCACTCAGCTTGGCCCATCCCCGGTGACCGGGTCCGCCGACAAGCGAGGCGATGACTTCAGCGGGCGGAAAGGGATGAGTGGCCGTTGCTCCATATGGATACGCTGGTAGTAGTCCAAGATTAACACCGGGGCTAAACAATGTTGAAAATCATTGTCATTGCTGTCACTGAGTTGGAATGGGCAACCTGAAATGTACAGAAATAAGTAGAAGGGATAATCAGGGCTCGCTACAAGGGTTCAGAACAAGGCCCACAATCGACAACGACCAACCCTTTTCATCTCGATCTGAAGATGGCAGGTTCCTTCGATCATCTTTTACAAAGTCGAGTTTCTGTCAGAGGTTGCGCCATGCACACATTGTGCTTCTGCACAGTTTCTGTAATTTCGATCTAAGCAGGGGACAACCCAGGAGAGGAATCGAAATGAATCAACCCTGACAGCTGTGTTGGAAACTACTTCAACCATCTCCCACCTTCAGTGAGAGAGCACTCCTGACTCTGCTTTGCTGATGAATCAGTCATATATGGAACCCATGTAAGGCAATGGCAAGTCCAGCCATGTGTAGGCACCTCCAAAGAACCTCCCAAAAAGGTCAGCTTTTGCTTGGAAAACATTGGAAATTTGCTCAACTTTCTATCTTCCAGTCGCCACGGAAATCTCCAGTCGCCGAGAGCAACTCTTTGCGAGTCGAAACATTGGCGGGTTCCCCAGGGAGATCTCCAAAAATGCATCCACTGGATGTGGGGATGTCCATGGGTATCTCCAGGAATGACCATCCAAAAACTAACCGATGAACAGATGAACATCCCATGTTTCAACTCTTCAGTCGATTAGTCATACACAACCGATGACTCTGCGGTAAGACCACGTGTACTGGACTCAACCGGAAGTTTTAGCCGTTGCTCCCATGGCCCGATCTGCAAGCAAGCACACTGCCCTTCTTTTCGACAGTATTCAAGAGAATACACTGGAAAAAAGGATGTATCATGTAATTCAGTCGTGTTCGAATACGTCTGGCCCAAGTAACTATTTGGAGTGGCCCATCTTCCCTTTCCGGATTGCTGGGGTATCGGCC
Organism: Symbiodinium kawagutii; assembly: GCA_009767595.1. Taxonomy (NCBI): domain Eukaryota; class Dinophyceae; order Suessiales; family Symbiodiniaceae; genus Symbiodinium; species Symbiodinium kawagutii. The sequence continues at coordinate 195,907 of VSDK01019125.1, read as the reverse complement.
TTTGTTGGCCTTCGAATGCAGGCTTTTGTGCACTGAAGCCGAGATTGCTCAGGCAATCCCATCCGATCCCCATTTGTAACAGAGAGCCTTGCATTGGAGTCGACGGAACACTTCTTGTCGTGGCAACAACGGCTTGCAGTCTGACTGCGGCGCCAATTCATGCTTAATTTGGGGCCACAGTGGACCAAAGTGACGACAGGAGAGGTGGCTGCGAAATGCATACTATCTCTGGAACCTTATTTCTGATTTTTCGCTTCAAAGCTGAACCTATCTGTCAGCCTCAATCAGGAAATGTACAGGGATGAATCCATCAGTCAATGGTCGATTTCTCTCATCAATTCCACTATTGTGCTCGGTTCCCAGCGCTACAGCCAACAAAGGGCTGCAAACCATGATACATCCATGCCTCCCATCATGAATGATGGGAATATCTTACATTCCGTGCATCTATATAGCTACAAATATGCACAGGTGCACTCGTGTAATTATGTCTAGATCTATCTGTGCAGGTAACTAAATGTATCAGCTGTATATCAAAAGAAAGTGTCCACATATACACATGCAATTAAATTGTTGAAATCTGAAAATGCCAACAATTGCATAGATATAAATACTTCAATATACTTGATTACATGTGTCTATACTTTTGTGGTGCTAGCTGCGATGTTTCAGATGTTTACAAATACATTTACTTACATATCTGATATGTACAAGCCCGAATAGCCCCGACATCTCAAGCCACGGGCAGATATGACTCCCACCGATCTAGACATCCGTCGCAGCCTGGTCCCTCCTGAGAAGCGACCTGCCCATGACGCAGCAGCGGGGCATCTGACGACTCACGTCGTGGACTTCATATCTGAAAGATGTCACATTCATGAATACTGCATAGCTGTGTAACTCTTAAAAGACTACTAACATATCTAATAAATTCTAATAACTAATAACACACATACAGGTTCATGACTTAACCAAGATGAATGCCTGTAAACATGGCCGGCCACGTGGCTGGGCACGGAGCAGGCCGCGGAAAACACAACGAGACACCAAACCGCGGACAGGTGCAGAGGGTCATGGTGTGCAGCTGTCACCAGATACCCCTGCAGGGTGATGAGGGGCCCGGGCCCTTTGCCACTTGAGACAGCAAGCGTTATTGTTTGTTGCTGTTGTTGTTGTTGCTGTTGTTGAATTGCTGGGCACCCAATATCTTAAAAAGATGCTGCTTAAATTGACGAGCCATCAAAATGTTGCAACGGTCCCGAACCGAATCGAAAACGATTTGGTTGAAACCACAAGCGAGTTGTATCACCCTTATCGTTGGCTGCAACAGGATTGATGACTAACTACTGCTGATTACGATCAGCCAAGAGCCTATGGGCAGCCGGGCAGTATCTACTGCGTGCCTGTTTGCCAACGAATTGCCTGAAAGCTGGTTGCTTCGACAAGTAGTAACCATAGTGGAATGACTTCGGAATAAATCGTCATATAAATGTTACATTGACCATTGTGCTTCAACCAGTCGTTTATGGCTTGCAAGGACCCGAGCATTAGTGCCTGCTGGTAGCCCCATTGCCCTAATTCAGAGTTGGTTCAGGGAAACTCAGTTTGTTGTTCAAAAACATGTTGAGGCTACCCCGTTCGATACAAACAGCCTCATTCATCACCCCCTGCACTGCACGAGCGGCGGCACCGAATATCCAAGAGATCTCCATCGCAGAAGACGTGGGTTGAGGCAGTTCACAGTGCAAAAGCTGGTGTCCGCAATATCAAGTGTCAACCAGCAGCATTCCGAAAGATTGTTAATCAGGGTTTATGGTGTGAAATCATCGCCAATGGTGATTAAAAGTTGAAATACTGGTCAATGTTGCTCAATGATGATGTATTTGCTTAACCATTTGCTTAATGATTTGCACCACCATGGCTCACCAACCAAAAGATACTGGGTATGCGGTATAAGTCAGGAGTGAAGTGGCAAGTACTGTCAAGGTGACATCCCTAGGCACCTGGCAGGTCTTTCCACTGCAAGGGATGCAGCCCATCTGCAGAAACCCTGGCTGGTCAAGGCCTCGCAGACCAGCCAGCCATGAACCAAGCCAGTACTCATGGATAACCAGGACTGAACCAGGATTCAGCCAGGACTAATTTATTGTAATCAGTACTAATCCGTACCTAACCAGGATTGAACATATTGAACCAACCCAATGGGATGGAAATGGCCGATGCCACATTTGTAGTCTCACATGATGAGTCATTGCAATCCCAGGTCAACCACGACCTCATCGTTCGAATATGTTCGAAGATCAACCGAGAATTTTGATGGCAGTGTGATCCCTGCAGCAACCAACCGGAGCTTTGAATGCTTAAGATCTTAAACAACCCTGCCTAGGTTGGGAATAGCTTCGTCCTTGTCCGCCAAGCCCTTGGGAGGTTGGGCAACCATGGGCAACCCGTCGAGCCAAGGTCGGGTAGAGGCGTGTAAGAAACTACAACTACTACTTTCAAGCAGCTTGTTGCCTAGAAATGCCTAGAATCTAGAGCGTAACGATAGAAGTTCCACTGCTGTTCTTGTAGTCCCTCATTATTCAAAACACAGAACTCATTATTCAAGAGAGAACTGATTTTCTTCACACAAACAGCGGGGTCGCCCGAGGCCTCCAGCCGTACCGGCAGTCTTCGCACAATGGAACCCTCAGAAGCGAATTCACAAAGTTGCTATACACTTCAGGCGCCATTGCTTGGAGACAAGCCTCGCCAGCGGAGCTGAGGATCAACGGGGGGAAATCTCAGGCTATCCGAGCATCTGCGTGGAGAAACCCCGAAGTTTCGATTTCGATCGTCCCGGCGGGGCAGTGACTGTTGGTTTCAAGTGAGCTTCACCAAGTGATTCTGGAAGCTGACTCCTGAACTCCGCAAAAGGTGGTGGGCAACAAGACTTGAGATTTCTCATGGTGGGCCACAAGCATCGTATAGCTTCGCCATGGTTTACTACCGTTGTTGTTTTTGTGGTTCAGCACTCTTGACCGCTAGCAACCTTTTTGGACTATTGGGGGTGTAGAGCTGACCCACTGCCAACTTGTATGGACCGTTGAACACTGGTTCTTGGATGCTGGTTGTTTCCACAAGCGCACTGCTTAGTTCTCGCAATTGCTGTTTGGCTAGAAACAGTAATGCTTAAGCAACAGTACTGACGCACATTTGCTCATAAGCAGCATTTGGCATTTGTACCAGCACTTCTTGATTAATCCCCATGTTTGAGCGACAATAGTCGCATGCAAATACTTCTTTGTCTAGCCGCAGCTCATACCAAGCTTATGATAACAATCACCAACTGGCTTCAACATATCTATATATCGAAAGTTGATCTTTCTGAGCTGGGCACCGGACCTACGATAACACATGGAAGCTAAAACCCTGGAAGAGGCTGGAGATCGTCGAGAAATGTCCAAGCAAACAGCATTTTCGGGGGTGATCTTTCTGAGCCATACCCATATCTCTAGCTAACCAATATCAAGGAGGACTTAGCCATGAGCTAACCACTATTCAATGATTGTGAATCATCATTCAACACTAGTTCACAATTACATAACCAGTCAGTTGACCACTACTCAACAAATCTAAACCAGTAAGCCAGTAAGCTTCACCATTCATAACTGTTGATGAACCACTCCCGCCGAGCTGGCCTCGAGTGGCGCGCCCGAGGCACTCATTCGCTGCGCCTTCGCAGCATGACCTATCGCAGAAGTTTGGATGGCAACCAATGGCAACCAATGGTTGCGAGTTCATGGCAACCAATGGAGTTACAAATGGATGCTGGTTTCATATGTGGCAAATGGTTGAGTTATGAAAGTCAAATTCCATGGTTTCAACCAAATATATATATATATATATATGGCACGTGGTAAATGATATGAATTGTTGAGTTGTGAATGGTGAATTGCTATACGCATAAATTCATGGTTCACGATGGTTGGCCTGTGGACATGATATACTGTATATATAATATAATGCACGGCTACATTCATTGTCAATCACGATGATACTAATAATCTATTATGATTGATGGTTCATGATTAGTTAATTGCTGAGTGCTGTAACGATGAGTGGTCAATCATTGATAGACCACTGATGGCTAACTGATAGTCAGTTGATTGCTGGCCAATGGTTGACAGTGCTTCACAGTGGTCACCAATGATTGATCAATGATCAACCACCATTGATAATGTGTGCTTGCTTAGAATATTCACAACTGGTTGCTTCCCAGGTAAGCATGCTTTCCTGGTAAAAATGCTCCATGGCTGGCCTGGTTGGGACGAATTTTCAGCAACAAGCATCAAATCATCAGCCAGCAATGGATGAGTTCCACAAGTGATTCAACCATCACACGTGTCCTGCACTCCTCAATCCACGAAACCCCTGGTACTCACTTCAAACAACCCCGCCGAGTCCCCTCTAAAATGTATCTGTCCCCTGCTGGGGCTGTCCTAGTGTTTGAGTGGGGGTTTGCCCTAGGGCAGGGAACAAATGGGTAATAAAAAAGCAATCCGGACAATACCATGATGCTAATCCCAAAAGTGAATCGATCGGTCCCACTCTGGCGGTTAGTCCCCCAAGTATTCACACGCAGACTTGACGGTGACCCTCTATGCAACCCTGTGGGGAAAACAACATGTGCCAACGCAGGTAGTATAGCAATCTACACCAGAGTAGTCAACCATCACTGAGTATTTGTCAACCATCACAGAGTTTAATCCAAACCAGGTAGTATTGGTTGGTCCACGTTCGTAAACCCCCCATATGTGATGGCAAATCACCAGCTATTCATGGATACCCTAGGGGTGTATGAATATGGATCTAACATTATTGGAATAGCCCTCTGCCAGAGTGGTCAACACTGACTTGGCTCTCGTCGCTGCCAAGTCACTGTTTGCAAACCTACTTGGAAGATCACGCCGGCCACAGACATGAAGAACACCCGAGCCGCCAGCGGAACGAGACCGAAGGTGATGGCCTGCTCAGTTGTGCCCCTACTGCTGTGACAGCGCGGAAAAAGCTATGAGTTGTTGATAGGTTGGTTAATTGATAGTTGCTGAATGGTTCGTTAATGGTGGTTCATTAATTATGAATTGATGAAAATGGTAATATGGTCGATTAATAGTTGTTGAAGGGTGGGTGAATGGTGGCCGAACATGTGCAATACAATAGGAGGGCATAAAGCAAGAATGAGCAGCGTATGTTCCATTGGGGCCAGGTCATGGCTGGTCATACAACCCTACAAGGGGGACACTGCTGAAACGATGTTTTCCTAAATCAAGACGGCCGTGCCTTCCGGATGTCAGGGGTGCGTACCCCCCCTCACATGATCTGTCAAACTAATGTGGCAACGGATATCGAGTGGGCTCTTTAGACCGTATCTATACACATATATATACATATATACTGTATATATGTATACAAATATATATATATATTTATATATTTATATATGGAAGGCACATGATTGCAATGATCCTATTGAGAGCCAAGAAGTACCATACTGTTGCTTGCCCTTTGTTAGTTGCATCTCGATTCTTGGTTAGCTATATCCCGATTGCAAGCCCCAACATATCGTTTGATCAATAAGTAGTTGATTCTCCCTATATATTGCCACCACACAAATTTTGATGGGTCATATTTCCATGACGTGTTGGCAATTTCTTAGATGACTCAACAAAATTGGACATATTAACTCTCAATTCAACACACATCTGCTAGCTGCACTGGGATCACTGCTCTGATCAACCATCCAGCTGATCAACAAAGACTTACCTGCGCCTGCGGCTTAAGACCCTGGTACCCCTGGCTGTTCACATCCCCGAAAAAAGAAAAAACAACTAGTCCAACTGTTGGGATGTTCACCTATCGTTGGTTGGTCCTAACGCCACATCCCAGCCTGCACTGGAATCCAGTAACCTGCGCACAACCTAAGTGCGAGTGCCGCAGCGGCTACACCATCGGTGAACAAGTGGTCTTATGGCGGTCAGGCTACCCCAGCTCGGTAGAACCCTGGCTTTTTCTGGCTGATTCTCAATGAAACATGACGAAACCCAATAGCTGATTCTGGATAGACTGGCTAAGAAGTATTAGTCAGACTCGAGTAAGACGGTAATCCGTCACGAGACACAGCAACAACCCTTAATGCTAAAATTGATAAGAGAATTCATGATAATGGTGTCCCCAGGGATGATATAAGCAACAACATCGGGATGGGTCACTTCACGACAATTCGTTTCACAACCGCGGGCAAACGTCCCCGCCAGGAAAGAAGGGTCAAAAAGCCCTTCATTGGCAGTTCCGATGAATTTTACTTGGGGTGCATGGGTTTAACAAATAGCCATGATTCACATTGGTACACCATTCTGGGTGGCCTCCATTAGCAACAATACTTTGCAAAAGGTACTCGACTGGTTGATGAAGTACTCTTGGTTGAGGAGAGTACAACCAGCAGCCCACCAGGAAGAAACTGAGGATGGCCGGGCTAGCCAGGTGAAGCCCAGCTCAACGGGTAGGTATTGGGTCGATATGTGCCACCCATGAAGGCTGTTCTTCAATCATTAGCTGGCCATCACTAAACATCATCGCTGCAACCCCCGCGTTTGCCAGCCCTCGACGGTTGGCCCTGCATCGTGCGCTAATTCCAGTGCAAAGCTGTTGTTTTTGGTCTAACACCCCAAAACGTAAAAACCCTTAAAGCCCAAATCTTGAAGCCCTAAACTGTAGAGCATAAAGCATAAACCAAAATCACAGTACATAGCCAATGTGTTTACAACTTCTCGGAACCATGTCGACCTTGCACAGCATCCTCCAGTGCACTGGAGGGTAGGCAAACTTGGGGGGTTGGGCGCACATGATCAAACCGCTATAGATCATCGTGAATCATGATTGACCATGATGAACCACAATAATAGTAGTAATCATCATCATCATCATCATCATCATCATCATCATCAAGCAAGAGTATCGCCATCCTTCTTCCCTATTCACCATCCATTCATCCATTCACCATGGGACTCACCATGGGACCACATCCACCCACGGGTTCCATGGCTTCAGCTCAGCTGCTTCAGGTCGGTGAGAAGGTTCTCCTTGCACCGCTGAACGCCCTCCATGGCGATCTCCCAAAGCATCTGCCCGGCACACGCCATCTCCTGGGGCGAATAGCGATGGTGCTTGGTGAGGGGTCATGATGGGTCATGATGGGTCATGATGGGTCATGATGGGTCATGATGGGTCATGGTGATGCTTGGTGATGGGATATGATGCTGGGTCATGATGCTTGGTGAAAGGTGATGGTTAATGATGGATGATGGTTCTGGTTAAGGAAGGGAGCTCATAATCAAAAACCATCAGATCAGCGGCGACTTCCTTGGTTGGAGTCGGATAAACCCTGCGGGCTGATTGATGACCCCACGATCCTCAAGAAGCGAGGCCGTAGAACCACCGAGAAACCAACCACCAAGTGACTGTGTGGAACCAGTCGTACATGATCTTCCGGGGTATTTTTGGGTGACAGCACCCATTGGTTTCGGGAAGATTTCCGAGCCAATTTTGCCATTCAGCCAATGTTCTTGTTGCTCTGATCTCTGAATGACACTTTCCATGTTGAGTGGTGTCATTGCAAATGCAGTCGTCGTCTTAGTCTTCTTCCTTCTTCTTCTTCTTTTTCTTCTTCTTGCAGCTACCGTTGTTGTTGTGGGTTTTACTGCCACTGTTTTGTTCTTGCTGTTGATGTTGTGCTTCTGGATCTTCTGGTTGTGGCTGTGTTTGTTATTGCGGTTGTTGTTACTGAGCAGCTGACAGTCCCACTAGCCCTGATTGGGGTGAGGTTCTGTGGACGTTCGATTGGAAGACATGGTCAATATCATCCCCAGGGCCCAAGGAACGAGCAGTTCGCGACGACCTTTTGGTTGGTGGTGACTGTGGATGTTGCTTGATGACACTTGTAATAAGTAATAACAACTAACTTGCAACCAAGAACCCACTGTGGACTGGTTCTTCTTGTTTGTTCAGGATTTCCACAACGTATCAACGACCCAACCGAGCTTTGGAGCTCACCAACGAACACCATGCGCCCTCCTTGCTGGCGTAGTAGATAGGAAGGTACATCAACGGCATGTACACTCCTGGCACCAGCGGATCACAACATGGTCGAGCACATCACCAACGAAAACACTGCCATCATTGAAACCTTCTTGGATGGTGTTGTCGCTGCCGGCGTTGCTGTCGTGGTTGAGTCCTTTTAGATCAGGTTCACCTTTCACCACTCACAGTTTAAGTCATAGGAAGCTTCCAAAGTCATCCAGCTACCAATCATCTCGTTGAGGTTTCAAGATGTTTTACTTAACCCCCAGCTATTCATTGGGTTTTTTACCCCCCGGCAATCGCCCATCAGACCGCCTTGATCTCCCAACACCTGCACAGCGGATGACATGCTGTGGAATGCCAGAGTCTGGGTGCCACGTGGTTTCCAGCCACAAATGAAAAATGGTAAAACCATGAATAGCTGACACTTAGCAAAGGATTATTCAGTTGATCATGAATGGTACATGCACAGTCAATGAAGTTATAGCTGACAGTCAATGAGTGGCTACTGTTACTCATGGAACATGAATGACCAATCAATGAAGAATCAACGGTCAAAAACAGATCACTTATTCATTAATGATTGAGTTTGGCTCATTATCTACAGGTAATTGATTTGCATTTCATGATGAATCATTGTTCATGAGTGGTGAATTCATGCTTTTTCTGAGATGATTCATGATGGATACTAGCAAATTTGGGTCCATCAATGTTGAGTGCCCCCAACCGTCAGCAGCACACCAAAGCGAGATTTTCACCACTCCATGATTTCAAGCCATCCCCTTCGTGTGCGGATCACCCAATACGAGTAACAAATGGATGGATCATCGGACAACCAAAGCCTACCCTCTTCATGTTTGGGATCTTAGGGGTGACCCTCTTGACCCACAGCAATATAGACGATTCTGATATTCAAAGGAGTCAATGACCCAAGAGCCAAACACACTTGTTGATTCACCAATCGCAACTCTGCCAATCATATGGATGAAATACCAACAACAACAACAACAACAACAACAACAACAACAACAACAAGAACAACAAGAACAACAACAACAACAACAACAACAACAACAACAACAACAACAACAACACCAACAGCAACAGCAACAGCAACAGCAACAGCAACAACAACAACAACAACGCCATTCAGCTCTTACTACAAAGCCAAATGTGGTTGAAGGCTAAGAATCAGCTATAGAATAATAATAGTAATATTTGTTTGTAGCAAGTACGAAAGTATGTGATACAGTCATAACATGTCATAACTACTACAGTATCACTTGCTGACCTCTATTACTAATCTCAACAAATCCTGACTGGTTCACTATCAATCTATCTATTCATGTACAGTCGTAGCTGATTTCTCGCAAGTCAAGTAGTGAATCAACCAGCCAAAGGTGGACCTAGTGGCCACCCCTTGGCACCGCCGGCACCGGTTGCCGTACCTGAAAGGCCACTGCCCGCTTTCCAGAGAGCCGCACGGCCTTGCCGTGCGAGGAGTTCGCCAGGTGGTGACAGCTGTCAATGATGGGCTTAGTCTATGGTTATAGTTATATGGCTATGGGTCAATATTGATCAACCAACTAATGGGGGATAATAACCAACAAACTATAGGGAAAACAATGGTTAATAGTAGGGGAACCAGGGGTACAGGGTGAACTGACCCACAGCCATATAATGGTGAATAATGTTAATAATGGTGAATAATGATTCATAGTGATTAGTAATTGTTGGTTGATGGTTAGTCAATGGTTCGTTAACGGGTCAACAATGGCTTTTTAGTGGTTCATTGATGGCTACTAGTTACTAGTGCATCATCGTTAATGAGAGAGTTGTATGCTATCCTGCTGA
>VSDK01019125.1:157020-185925 GCA_009767595.1 Symbiodinium kawagutii | reverse complement strand
CCGGGATCATAATGAACTTAATTACATCAATGAGTAGTAAACATGGATGATAATAGCTGGGAAGTCTGAACTCGCTGCGATTTGATGCGAACTGAGCTGCTTCAGAGGCCGAGGAACTGATACAGCTGTGACTGTCACTGTGAGTGGTGAGATGGTGCACATCATGACCCATTTAGAAACAAACTGGTCAATAGCCGAACGGAAAACAGGTCCCATGGGCCATACCTTGAAACAAGTTGCCTAGTCAAGTGTTCATAGGGAAACCAAGGGAAACCACCAATCACTGGGGTGCCGCCACCATGACTAGCTCCAGCACTGAAGATGGAAGACACCAACGTTAAGACTTGAAGACTTGAGTACAACCATCATCCATGAACAAGGATGATCAACCAGGATAAATAGCCATTAAACCACATCAACCAACATTAACAGCCATAAAGCCACCATTGATTAGCTACAATTAATAGCAATAATACCATTGTTGGTGACCATCAATACCATTGTTGTTGATGTCCCTCTCACAAGAAACCATCCATGAAGCGAAACGTCACCAGTTCCATGGAGTCTGTCACCGCTCCTGTAAGATCAAGGGCCACAGGCGAGCGTAGAGGAAGTGCTGACAGAAGCCCGCGTATCCAAATCCAAACATCCCTGGGCAGCGGTACCAGGGCGTAGCAGGACATGTGTCACCCAAATCTTCCAGCGGGTAGCAGTGTGCAGTATGTGCACGGTATGTGCGCAATATGGCAATATGCGATACTCCCAAGAAACACATCATATCACATCACATCACCACAATGGGGTGTCACTGTTGGGCACTTCCCACCCGCTGGGAAGGTGAATCCCTTCAGCGCCGGGCCATGGCAGTTTCCTCAAATTCCATGTTTCCAAAGGTAACCGCAACTGACTGAGGCACTTGGATACATGCGGTATGTATGAGTGGTACCCCCCAACAAAAAAATGTGATGTCAAGGTGTCATCCTTTTAGATTGCCATTCATACCTCGAATATTCTCGTGCCTGGTTTACTCAGTGGCTGGTGGCAGGTTTCCCGCCACATGCAGCTCCTCAGAAAGTTCGATCTTATGCTTCTGGCGGTGCTTTGTTCCTGGTTTTTGCGGACCTCCACTGCCCCAGAAGTTGACTCTTGTTCTGGGGAAGCACACTGGTGAGAACCATTAAGAACCTCATGATCATTGCAGTAACACACCAGAAATCTTGCAAGCTGTCATGTGATGTTCATCACTACATTTCTTTTTCGACATTCAACCGTTGCCTAGAGATATCTGCTGTGCTTTGGGGAAGTTACGTACCGTCAGTGCCAACAGCAGGCTGCGACATGCGAAATGGCCTGTAGCTGAAGTGAAGTTGCTATCTTGCAGGACCAGTCCCAGAGCTTGTGGTTTCCCTGATGAAAATTTCAACCTTGGAATGGTTGCGGTGTATCCATTATACAGAAGTCCGTATGTACCATGCGCCTGAGGGGAATCAACTGGTTGCAGGGTTGCTATTCCTGAATGCTGAACAATGAGAGAGCATAGCCCTGAACTGCTGGGCGACAATTGGTAAACCCACCGGTCATATAAGCCTGTGTGATGGTGGCCAATGATGGTCAATGGCGGTTCAAAGTCAATATCAATCGCTTACAAAATGCATGGCATAAAAATGCAACTACAAATGATTAACCTGATGCTTTTATTGGTTGGTAGTGGTGATTTTGCCAGTCCTGCATGTATTTCCTTGGGATACCTTTGCTGTCTGGTTCAGTAGGTTCTTGGTTGGTTGCAGCTCAAAATAACTGATACAGCAAGTTGGTTTGTTTGTACAGTTGACAATAGCCAGCTCGTGGCTGATAGCCATCAGGGCCATCACTGATAGCCATAGCCAGTTGGTTCCATGGATGGTCCCTTGATGTCCCATCCTCACTTCGCCAGTTGAAGGGGCAGGCGCCACCATTCCCCAGCCAGGTCGCCCATTGCGGTGGTTCTCGTCACGTCGATCTCCTTCCGATTTTCGATGGCCTTCTGCACCATGACGTCACCTGAGCTCTGCTGGTCACAGCTCCTGCGGTTGGGGAACCTCCTCCCCGCCCTGGCAGTGCGAGTTGAAACGCCAACATCGATCGTGGGCCCTGGAATGATAGAGCTTGTACCTGCCCGACCTCGCTAGAGAAACTGTTCACTGGCAGGGTTTGGGAGAACTCTTCTCGACAAATTGGGCAACTGCATGCAACTGTTTCAACAAAATGACTTCAATTTTGGAGGAGATATCCATTGAGGTAATCCGCAGGGCGACTCGAGGACAAACCACTGATCTGGTACCAACTCGGCTCAAGCCGTTGCTTCCCTTGGGACGCCGGGACCCTGCTTCCCAGTGGCTCACGGTCATCACCATCAGGCCGGAGGCACAGGAGACCATCAGTGGACGAGCATTCTTCATGGTCTCCTTAAGGGCCTCAACATGCAACTAGTTGGGGCTCACCACCAGTGACCAAGATGAGCATTATTCATAGATCTTGAAAGATCTTCAGAGATCTTCGTAGCTGAGGGCAACTTAATATCATCTATTTCTGGGGATAGCCACCTGGAGGGTCACCTGCCCCCATTGAAATGAGCCGCTTTTCATCATGTTTCACGTGTCCCTTGCGGATGTGTACCATGTGGGTCACATTTTGACCATTAAGCATTGTTGGATTCGAAGCCTTGATTCTTAACCAATAAGCACGTTGCAGTACTGATTATATTACCCATACTCATATTAAATTGATACTGCAATTTTGTCGCAAAAACAATAAACTCTTGAGTACAACATGCTAAAACATACACCCATGATCTGCACGCATATGATGGCACATGATTCACCAACTAACCATCCAAACCACTACACTTTTTGTATATACATTCTAAGCAGTTCGCCCTCCTTAAACCCCTGTGCTCCTCTGAAATGCAAGTTACATGCTTGGAATATGATATATACCCCTATGATATACCCATGATATGTTTTTTGCCCCTATCACACCTTATGATATATCCTCTGATTGTACATCTTTGGTATACAGCTGCAGGTCAACATCCTCTGCTGCAGCTGTTTGCCTCCCTGAAGTGACCCAACTAGTCGAGATGTTGTGAGGTTCACCTACCCGTTTGGGGTCACATGCTTATGAACCCCAACTGCTGAGCCATATCAACACCCGTCAGACCCATAGGTGATTCTACTATCATTGACAGCTGTACCAACCATTAACTGGTGTTTACCCTCGTTGTAAACCAAATGAGAGATCTGGGGGGGTACCCCTCGGTAGATGATCGTGCGATCATTCATCCCATTGTTGATCGTTAGTACCGTTAGTACTGCTTTAATGAACCATTCTACCCAAAATCATACCTATCATGGCATGCCCAACATTTCCCTCATTAATTTGCTCGTCATTTACCTATATAGTATATCAATCAGTATTTCCCCAAATCTATACCTATCATTTCCATTCATTTACCTCATTGGTATGCCACCCATCTGCCCATCACTCCCAGATCTGGCCCGACCCCCGCCTGCGCGCGGCCCCTCCATGTCTTGGCCAAGATCCGAGCCTTTTTTGAGCAGCAACAGGTGGCCAAGAAAGGTGACTGATGGCTAAATGATGCGACAAAGGGGTAACTAATGCTGAACTAACGATCGTTAGTGCGGTGAATGGGGTGAATATATTGGTGGTTCATCATGATGAATCATGTTGATCATCGCCAATCATGGTTCACAATGATGGTGAATCAATCAAGATGAATCATGGTCAATGCTGGTTGACCCCAACGATTCGACAGTCCGGAATTCAAAACAGTAGGCGATAATCACCATGAGCAGAAAAATATCTCCACTGTTTTCCTCTGGGTACGCCTACCCACAGTGCAATGAACCATCAACTTGGGGTTACACAATGCTATGGACACCCAAATCCTGTCATGTTTCATACAATTTGTGCAAAAGCTTATCACAACGATTTCAAGTCTCGAAGCTTATTCAACCGTGTTCACCAGTCTCAGCCATAGGCCCATAGGTTTTAATGTGATTAACCAGCATACTATCCATCAAATGCCCAGTTTCTGCTTCTTCCGATGTTTGAGCCCCAAATCTCCCTGACTTTGGGCTCCTTTGCATCCGCCCGCAGACCCAGAGCCTGCTCTTCTTCCCACTGTCGAAGCATGGTGCCATACACTGCACCATTCCAGCCGCTGCTCGTGGGAAAGGGCAGTTCAACCTTCCTTGGTTGCGCGACCAGGAGCTACCTTCGGCAGCCCTCCACGTGGCTGGTTTCCCTCTGCTCACAAGGCATGACGAAACCCTGGAAACATCTGGAAACTACAAACATTGGGAGAAACGATCAACTGACTCAGCTGACCAACTGGATTTCGTCCACGAACCGTATTGTTGTTTGCACGGTTCCTTTCAGCTTACTTATAGTTACTTATAGCCAAACCGCTGAAGTTGTGGGCAGCCTCCCAATCCATATCAAATTATGTAAACCACTAGTTTTTGCAGCTGGTGATTTACCATCAGGCTTCATTCTGCTAGGAATTTCCCATCGTGCCTAGCCGGTAACCACAAATGGTGGCAGCGTACCACCGACGTTCTGGCCGCTGGACCATGGTTGTTGGTTGGGGACCCACTTTTGGCAGAGCAGGCTGGCACCCGACTGCTCATGAAAGAAAACCTGCAGACCGGTTGAGCTGCTGGTGGGTTCAAAGGCAGGCGCTAGGGGGAACGCTTCCATCAGTCGCACAATAATCGTTCAACAGTTGGTTAACATGATGTCAACCCGACCGAATTCCTTGATGATCCCTCAATGAGCTCTTGTATTCCCAGTCCTTGGCGATATCCCCAATTTCTATCAATTTCTTCTTGATTACACTCCCCCTTACCAGGGTAAGCAGCCAAACTCACAACGGTGGCCGATGCCAAGAATCGGAGTCTTTTGGAGTTTCAGCCTGCGCCAAGACCGAGGCTCCCAAAAGCGCTGCGGGAGCGAGCAGAGTCTGCGCCCAAAATGCTGAGAGTGTCTCTGTGATCACTCGCAACCAACAATAATAAGGCAAACTAATGGTTGATAATGAGGAACCAGGGGTACGGGGTTTTGACTCACAACCATTGCAGCAATGGGATGTTGGAGATTGCTTGAACATTGCTTCCCTACTGTATGGCTGTAGGTCCCCGGTGACAAGAAACATTAAGAAACAATAAGCATCTACTGCAAGGGGCCATACCAACAACCATGGTGAAACTTAGTGGTTGGTCAATTCTCATTCCCCTGTTGGGTCATAGCAAAGCTTGGTCAATCAGCTGTTGTACGTGGCTCATGGCCTCAAATTCTGTCGCAAATCCCTCAGCATGTGCACCCTTGGAAACAGCGTCAATCATTACCCAACACATTAATACCAAACGAACATGGCAACAGAGCAACCACCAATAACCACCACAACCGATGATCTATGTGATCCACTAATGGACTCTTCCAGCCAAAAAACTTTAGCAACTCACCTTTCGTCATCGTGGTCATCCCTTCCGAAACCATCACCGTCTGCCATGATTTCCGCCCTGAGGAAGCCGTTGATCATCAAGCATCATTGGTTAACCATCATCAATAGTCATTGAGCATCATTAAGAGTCATGAATCAACCCTCATTACTACTTAAGCATGATTTTCCTCCACAATAACCAGCACTAAACCATGACTAAACGTCAACTGTCTCCCCCACCTGGGTTTCCCCGCCTCAGTTGGCTGAAGAACTCCCGGCGCGGCGCAGCGCCCGGCTGTCGTGCTGCCCACTGCGCTGCATGCACTGCATAGACCGCAGTGGACATGGCGCCCGCCGCCAATCAGCAAGTAATCTGCTACGATGTGCAGCTCATTTTGCAGCACAAGGGAGTCATCTTCTGTTGCTGGAGCAACTAGATTCTGTCAGTTCTGATCTACATTCACATTGATCTACTATCATCTACTAGATCTATATGTTACGATTTTGTGACGCATGTGGTACTCGGGGTGATATTGATATCTGGTCGCAGTTTAGTTGACGGTCTTTAGACCCAGGGCCAAAGTGATGCCGAAGAGAACATTCAAATGCGCAATGGCGAATGTACGCCTGAAATTACGATTTTTCTTTCACCGCGCTAAAGGCACGGAACTGTAGCCCTTGGGATGTGCTTCAGTTGCAACTGTTCGATTGTAGATTTCCTTGTGAGCCAAATCCGGCGGCGCAACACTTGGATGCCGTGTCTATGAAACTCTCATTTCTGTTTCATTGGTCGTGTGTGTGGTCAAATTAGTTTCACCAAGGGGTACTTTCGGGCAACGGAGGGTAACCTTTCTTCAGATAGACAGTGACAACCACTCTGATGACCATTCCACATCACCATCATCAATTGTCACATCACTGAAGGAATTTCTGATGCCTCCGCCACCCCATGATAACAAGTATAATATGTTGGTTAATGCGTTCATATCAATTCAGCTATGGGCTTAGTTCATGTATCCTCTTTTGAACCAGTCAGCATGAGCTCATAATCATGAGCGATATCAACCGAAAGGATGGAGGGTTCCGCAGGTGGGGGCTTGTGATGCTCTTGCGTCAAGGAATGCACACAAACGATCAACATGCAAAGTTGGCATTCCCATGGTACATTGTCATCATCCCCAACAAAACAGCTGAAACACTATTAACCAGCTGGATCAACCAGGGTCTTTGGAGACTGGTCAGTATCAAATGCTATTGGCAATCATCAACCAAGATATTCCCAGTCGTTGTTTTGGTTCACCATAGATGTTGAATTGGGAAAAGGATATAGCATCGCTCACAAATGAGAGCATCTATATGAGAGCACACATCTATAGCCTATACTAAAATACTATTTACCATCATTCAATATTGGCAACCATAATCTTACCGTACCTCGACTTTCTCGTTGCATTAAATCCGCAGTTCATGACCATTGTCAATGGCATTGAACTGCGGGTACACAACCTGTAGGTCAACGATGGAGTCTTGGTTACTACCATTGCTGTTGGTTCGCCATCTGTATACTTTGTCATCAATCAACCACACCAGGTAACTATGTAAAACTTTTAAAACCATTTAACCACCATAAACTCATCAAGCAAAATGATACCAGCAGTCTTGGCAAACCACCGAACATCAGTAACTACCACCACGGCCCTGGCGACGTGATCCCCAGCTGCGCAGCGCCTCGAAACGCGTAGCTCAGAAACCATGACCGCTTGACGAGAACGGCGGCAGGCTTCAGCTCACCTGGAACAGCAAACAGTGAGGTCAATGATTGGGTTCATAATGATCAAAAAATCATGCATGGTGATAGAATGATTGGGTATAAAAATCATGGTTATGTAATGATTGGGTTGATCATGGTTATAGAATTGGTCGCAAATACCAGAAAATTATGGTGAAGCTGCTGCCTTGTGAAAACCTGCTGCGTAATCCCCTAAGGTAACGGCAAGGTGATGAATAGAAGTTTCCTGTTTGATGGTTGGAAATGGTCGTCATTAATGCTGGTTCATTATGATTCATGATGAATATGAGGATGAGACACGAAGATTTTTATGAACCAGCATGGCTGGGGAATTCGAACGTTCATAATTAATTAATCCTCCAAGTGCCATGTAGCACTGGCCATATGACCAGCAGCTGGGTTTGACCAATACTCAGCGATGTGCAACCAGTAGCAACCAACCATCTATCAGTTTTCCCAACTATCAACACATTGTACCGGATAGTGGCAACAACAACAACAACAACTGAAGGAACAACAATGACTACGACTGCGACTGCGACGACGGCGACGACGGCGACGACGACGACGCTGCTGCTGCTGCTACTACTACTACTACTGCTACTGCGACTGCGACGGCTTTTGCTACTGCTACTGTACTACTGCAAGTCCCACTACTGCAGCTACTACAACTACCGCTACCACTACTCCCGCTCCTGCAGCGGCGACGACCGCCACCACCATTTCCTTCGCTCTTGCTACATCTTGCTGATGCTGCTACTGATTGGGATGGGATGATGTTTGGGTTTCCAACGCTTTAGATTTATCTTCGTAAGGTCTTACCGGAAATGTCATAGGCTTGACCGCAATCTCCCCAGCCTAAAGCCCGCTTGATCGTCTTGCCTCGACATCAGGGTTCTCGGTAGGTTTGGGATTTTTTCTCCGGTTTTTTTGGGAATTATTTTCCGTTTGAGTGCTGGGAATAGTAGCTGCAACGTCTTGGGGCTCCTATTTCTCTTTGGGCCTGTGCCTGGTGGGTTTATGGTTAGGGTTGAAGTTGATTCGAGGTTTTCTGATTTTAGGGTTGCTTTGAGGGTTTATGGTTGCAGGGTTGAGTTTAGGGATTTGGTCTTAGGGTTCATTGTATGGTTTTGCGGTTTTAGGGTTGGGTTGGGTTTAGGGTTTTTGCTTTTAGGGTTCATTGTATGGTTTTGCGGTTTTAGGGTTGATTGTGGGTTTTTGTCTTTAGGGTTGAGTTTGGGGTTTATGGCCTTTGGTGTCTTTTCTTGGTTTTTTGTCTTAGGATTGGTATTGGGTTGATTTTAGAGTCTATGGTTTACGGTTGAGTTTGAGGCTTAATGTTTTAGAGTCTATGCTCCTAGGGTTCCTTCGAGGATTTCTGGTTCTAGGGCTGGGTTTAGGGCTGATGGTTTTAGACTTGAATTTAGGGTTTATGGTTCTATGGTTGATGTTATGATTGTTTTTTTGGCTTTGGTGTTGATTTTAAGGTTTACAATTTCTTGGGGGTGATTTGAATTTTTCTGATTATAGGGTTGGTTTGTGGGTTTATGGTTGGGTTTGAAGCTGATTTCAGGTTTTCTGACTTTAGGGTTTCTTTTAGGGTTTTATGCTTAGGGTTGAAATTGATTTGAGGTTTTCTGACTTTAGGGTTGCTTTTAGGGTTTATTATTGTAGGGTTGAATTGAAGGATTTGGTTTTAGGGTTCATTGTATGGTTTTGCAGTTTTAAGGTTGGGTTTAGGGCTGATGGTTGCAGGGTTGGCTTGCTTGTTTGTTTGCTTGCTTGCTTGCTGACTGGCCTTCTTGCTCGCTTGCTTGCTTGCTTGCTTGCTTGATTGCTTCTGGGGCTGGGTTTAGGGCTGATGGTTTTAGACTTGAATTTAGGATTTATGGTTCTATGGTTGATGTTATGATTGTTTTTTTGGCTTTGGTGTTGATTTTAAGGTTTACAATTTCTTGGGGGTGATTTGAATTTTTCTGATTATAGGGTTGGTTTGTGGGTTTATGGTTAAGTTTGAAGCTGATTTCAGGTTTTCTGACTTTAGGGTTTCTTTTAGGGTTTTATGCTTAGGGTTGAAATTGATTTGAGGTTTTCTGACTTTAGGGCTGCTTTTAGGGTTTATAGCTGCAGGGTTGAGTTTAGGGATTTGGTTTTAAGGTTCATTGTATGGCTTTGCAGTTTTAAGGTTGGGTTTAAGTCTGATGGTTTTAGGGTTGGCTTGCTTGCTTGATTGCTTGCTTGCTTGATTGCTTGCTTGCTTGATTGCTTCCAGGGCTGGGTTTAGAGCTGATGGTTTTTGACTTGAATTTAGGGTTTATGGTTCTGTGGTTGATGTTATGATTGTTTTTTTGGCTTTGGTGTTGATTTTAAGGTTTACCATTTCTTGGGGGTGATTTGAAAGTTTCTGATTATAGGGTTGGTTTGTGGGTTTTTGGTTGGGTTTGAAGCTGATTTCAGGTTTTCTGACTTTAGGGTTTCTTTTAGGGTTTTATGCTTAGGGTTGAAATTGATTTGAAGTTTTCTGACATTAGGGTTGCTTTTAGGGTTTATCATTGTAAGGTTGAATTTAGGGCTGATGGTTTTAGGGTTGGCTTGCTTGTTTGTTTGTTTGCTTGCTTGCTGACTGGCCTTCCTGCTTGCTTGCTTGCTGACTGGCCTTCTTGCTTGCTTGCTTGCTGACTGGCCTTCTTGCTTGCTCGCTTGCTTGCTGGCTGGCTGGCTTGCTGGCTGGCTGGCTTGCTGGCTTGCTTGCTGGCTCGCTTGCTTGCTTGCTTGCTGACTGGCCTTTGAAAACGGAAAATAATTTCAAAGAAAAAGGAGGAAAAATCAAAAAAAATATATGGCTGCCTTTTGCTGCTTATTTTCTGAAGGATTCCAATCATCCCGTAGACAAGCTAGCGCAACCTCCGCGAAGTCAGGTTGAATATTTATTTAATTGTAGGGGTCCATCAAACAAATATTACATCATCTAGATACATGGGTTGGTTTTCCCATTAGCTGGTTGGTTTTCCCATTAATGATGGTCATTTAGGGATCGCGAGCGGCGCACCACCGTCGAACTGGAAAGCCCGTGAAACGGTCACCAGAACCGCCCCGTGGCTCACCTTTCGTTCAACCTGGACATCCCCAGCAGCGTAGCCAACCTCACGAGCCAGCAGGGCCGCAGGAGGTGAAACAATATCCCTGGTTTCAGAGTGGTTGGTTGCTTGATATGGTTATTAATACAGCTACATTTTCTCATAGAACGTTCTGAACACAGCCCATGATAAATTCATTTCGTCTCAGCATTTGCCGGTTAATTTGATCTGCCCTAGCACATAGCGTTCCTTTGAGTCGGAGCCTTGGATCAAAATTTGATTGATGCTATCTCAGACCAAACAAATGCCGCATTCAATTTCATGCCTTGCTTGCTGCGCGGTTCCTTTTGAAACTTGCGCCGCCAACGCTGCCGCATCACACCTCCTTGTTGAAAAAGAAAATGTCCCAAACATCGGCATCTTTGCACCGCTCCGAAGTTTCCAGAGTCTCAGTCCTGAGCGCCCAGGTTGGCCAACAAACCAAACAGCAAGACCCAGTCAATCCATTGGTGAGAGTGCTAGAGCCAAAATAACATATAACCAAATCTGGCCAAAGTATTTTCCAACGCATTGCTTGCTTCTTTATAAATCTTTGCTTCTACATCTATCATCTGGTCACCGGTACAATACATGTTTGATTTGGTCGACAAAAGGACCTATGGCCCAACTCTGGGCCAAACATCTGCAATGCTACTTTTACAGCCTATTAACAAACATCCCGCTGGCATCTAGTGGGCAACTCCACGCCACCCTCTGCTGCATCAAAAAAATCGTTGCTCAACCATGGAAACCAAGCATCGTGGTTCCTGAGGCGAGAAGGCTGCGTGGTGAAGTTCCGCACACTGTTAAAACTTAGGATTGTGATCTATGGTTTCTTCAAGTTTGATCTTCTTGGCATGCAACATAGTCCCGACATTCCAGAAAGATTTTGGGTTGCAGCACTCAGTTGTGCATCCCCCGGAATGGACAGCCGAAACACAGACACTTTTGCTGACCCACAAACAAGACGTTGCCCACAGGTGGTGGCTGAACACTGTCGCGCCCTGACGGCTTCCGCGGTATGCGGACTTGGACCTCCGACCGGGCAAGATTTTCTGCTAGTTTGATCCTTTGACCCACTTTTGATCAAAACGATTGAACAGAAATGAAACCAACCCATTCGACCGAAAAGAGCACTTTCCTTTCCATTCTCGCTGTTTGGAATGCTAAGTGGACCTTCACCTTCCATTTAGGGAACCTCAGCAGTTCTGGATCAGTCTTACACTGGCCCGTGCCTGGGTATGAGATCTTGGTTTGAAACGTACGCACGGAAAGGCATGATGGACAATCATCTGTACACTGATTTTGGGCGCAACAATTCATGACAAAATTATTTTTTGGTGCCCAAAACACCTGCGCACACGGAAGCAAAACGCATCAAAAGGGCGCAAGTCCTTGCAAAATTCACAAGCCGGAATTTCTGCCTTGAGTGGTCTTGGCAAATTCAATCTTATGACTCCTTCGCGGCGCTCTGAAAACCAGTTTCTTTCTCTCCATCGTCATCCGAGGGTTCAGTTGCTCAACGTGATCCTTCTCGCAAGTCATACGCGTGGAGAATTCCTGCTCATGCCAACTCCGAACCTCTTTGGGTAGATGCGACCTTGTAAGACCTTTGAGAAGGGGTTGAACACCATCAAAGGTCAAATGTCGCTGTCGCTGGGTAACGAAGCTGAAGTGCGAGCAGTTGACGTCCACGACAAACGCGGCAGAAAAAAATTGGAACGGACAGATCGACCAGAAAGTTTCCAAGTGGGCAGAAGGGCAAAACGAGCAGAATCTACTGGTGGCTTGGAGCTACAGGGAAGGGGTCTGGCAAGCCAGCACTACTTTTGGAAGCCGCTTGGATTTCAACATGAGCTGCGCTCAAAGGGTCTTAGTCGCAAGGCGATAACAAAACACTTACGCGACATTACGCAACTACTTTCCCTTGGCTTACGCCACCACAGTTTTAGTTTATGCAGGGGTCATGGGCTTAACTTAGCTTACGAGAGGCTGACGCCACGAACTCTTTGCACCCCACCACAGCATTAGCTTACGCACGGCAGCTCTTACCAGCGCGTTGCGAAGCAGAAGTTGTCTTAACCATTGTGTCCCAAACAAGCTGGCCCCAAGGTGGTAAACCGCAAGCTGGCGCACCTTCTTTGGCCAGTTCTGACATGAACTCATGTTTTCCTTGACAGCTTGGCTTTGAAGAGGGATCGCGTGGAACTCGAAGTTGCCAATGTTTCGTGGTAAAGGCTCTGCTAAGTAAGGGCACACAAGAGCGGGGGCAGCTTACGCGCAACTTACGCGCGGCTTGCCCGCAGCTTGCGCGCATTCTGAGGATGACCTTGTCTGATTTGCATCTGGGATGAAAACATGAACTTACGTCAGCCTTACGCGACTGGCATCCTAGACGAAAGCTTACGCCGGCTTACGCAGGCTGTGTTTTGGCTTATGCCAGTTGTCGTTGTTGCCGGGCCGGGCCTTCGCTAAACATGAACAGCATGGTTTTGAGCGTGGCTCACATGAGTTCTGGGGAATGCTGTGAGTCTTCACTAAATCATTGGTTGATGTCTCAACAGCAGCAGCAACGACTTAACATTCTAGTCCAGCAACGGTGGGATACTTGGAGCTTGCAGCACGATGCAAACTCTGCTTTTGGACTTTCAGAGCCGGTGCCACTTGACAAACCTCAAGCAATGTTGCCAAAGATTCTCAACTACACACTACCAGCTACTGCTCAAGAACATTCAGCAATCTAGGCATGAGGTAAACTTTCTTGAAACGTTAGTGACGCTGCTGGCAAGCAACAATGAGAGCAAAGCACTCCTTTGCGGTGCTGTGAAAACCAATTTCTTTCTCTCCATCGCCATCCGAGGGTTCAGTTGCTCAACGTGATCCTTCTCGCAAGTCATACGAATGGTAATCTCTGGTCATGCCAACTCCAAACCTTTTTTGGTAGATGCGACCTTGTAAGACCTTTGAGAAGGGGTGGATCACCATCAAAGGTCAAATGTCGCTGTCGCTGGGTACCGAAGCTGAAGTGCGAGCAGATGACATCCACGACAAACGCGGCAGAAAAAAATTGGAACGGACAGATCGACCAGAAGCTTCCAAGTGGGCAGAAGGGCAAAACGAGCAGAATCTACTGGTGGCTTGGAGCTATAGGGAAGGGGTCTGGCAAGTCAGCACTACTTTTGGGAGCCGTTTGGATTTCAACCATGAGTTCTCGGGAATGCTGCAGGTCTTCACTGAATCATTGAATGATGTCTCAACAGCAGCAGCAACGACTTAACATTCTGGTCCAGCAACGGTGGGATACTTGGAGCTTGCAGCACGATGCCAAGTCTGCTTTTGGACTGTCAGAGCCGGTGCCACTGGACAAACCTGAAGCAATGTTGCCAAGAATTTCACCTACACTTCTGGTCAAAAACATTCAGCAATCTAGGCATGAGGTGAACTTTGTTGACACGTTAGTGACGCTGCTGGCAAGCAACAATGAGAGCAAAGCACTCTGGTTTGCTCAAGCTCATCGATTCTCAAAGAAAACTTTCCAGCAAAAGCAGCTTGCCAGCAACGACGACGCCCTAACATGTTGGTCAAGCAACGGTGGGATATTTGAAACTTGCCGCACGATGCAAACTCTGCTTTTGGACTTTCAGAGCCGGTGCCACTTGACAAACCTCAAGCAATGTTGCCAAAAATTCTCGACTATACAGCTGCTGATCAGATTGAGTCAGTCAAGGGATCCAGTGAACTATCTGGACACATGAGTGACGCTGCTGGCAAGCAACAACGAGAGCAAAGCACTCTGGTTTGCTCAAGCTCATCACTTCTCCCAGAAAACTTTCCAGCAAAAGCAGCTTGGCAGCATCGACAACGCCCTAACATGTTGGTCAAGCAATGGTGGGATACTTGGAGCTTTCAGCACGATGCAGACTCTGCTTTTGGACTGTCAGAGCTGGTGCCATTTGACAAACCTCAAGCAATGTTGCCAAAGAATTTCACCTACACAGCTTCTGGTCAAGAACACTCAGCAATCTTGAGATGAGGTGAACTTTCAGGACACGTGAGTGACGCTGCTGGCAAGCAACAATGAGAGCAAAGCACTCTGGTTTCCTCACGCTCATCGATTCTCAAAGAAAACTGTCTAGCAAAATTAGCTTGGCGCCAATGACAACGCCCTAACATGTTGGTAAAGCAATGGTGGGATACTTGGAGCTTGCAGCACGATGCAAACTCTGCTTGTGGACGGTCAGAGCTGGTGACACTCCACAAACCTCAAGCAATGTTGCCAAAAATTCTCAACTACACAGCTGCTGATCAAAAACATTCAGCAATCTAGACATGAGGTGAACTTTCTTGACACGTGAGCGATGCTGCTGGCAAGCAACAATGAGAGCGAAGCACTC
The DNA here is from genome assembly GCA_009767595.1 of Symbiodinium kawagutii. Lineage (NCBI taxonomy): Eukaryota > Dinophyceae > Suessiales > Symbiodiniaceae > Symbiodinium > Symbiodinium kawagutii. Next base: position 171,123 of record VSDK01019125.1, on the reverse strand, counting down.
TGGTTTCCTCACGCTCATCAATTCTCAAAGAAAACTGTCTAGCAAAATTAGCTTGGCGCCAATGACAACGCCCTATCATTCTGCTCAAGCAATGGTGGGATACTTCGAGCTGGCCGCATGGTGCAAATTCGCTTTTGGACCGTCAGAGCGGGCCACACTTCACAAACCTCAAGCAATGTTGCCAAAAATTCTTAACAACACAGCTACTGATCAAACACATTCAGCAATCTAGAGATCAGGTGATCTATCTGGACACGTGAGTGACGCTGCTGGCAAGCAACAATGAGAGCGAAGCAATCTGGTTTGCTCATACCCATCACTTGTCCAAGCAAACATTCCAGCAAAAACAGCTTGCCAGCATCGACAACGGCCCAATACGCTGGTCAAGCAATGTTGGGATACTTGGAGCTTGCAGCACAATGCCAAGTCTGCTTTTGGACTGTCAGAGCCGGTGCCACTGGACAAACCTGAAGCAATGTTGCCAACAATTCTCAACTATACAGCTGCTGATCAAATTCAGTCAGCAATCTAGAGATCTTGTGAACCATCTGGACCGTGAGTGCAACTGCTGGCATGCAACAATGAGAGCAAAGCACTCTGGTTTGCTCAAGCTCATCACTTGCCAAAGAAAAAATCCCAGCAAAAGCAGCTTGGCAGCAACGACAACGCCCTAACATGTTGGTCAAGCAATGGTGGGATGCTTGGAACTTGCAGCACGATGCAGACTCTGCTTTTGGACTTTCAGAGCAGGTGCCATTTGACAAACCTCAAGCAATGTTCTGGACACGTGAGTGACGCTGCTGGCAAGCAACAATGAGAGCAAAGCACTCCTTTGCGGTGCTGTGAAAACCAATTTTTTCTCTCCATCGTCATCCGAGGGTTCAGTTGCTCAACGTGATCCTTCTCGCAAGTCATACGCGTGGAGAATTCCTGCTCATGCCAACTCCGAACCTCTTTGGGTAGATGCGACCTTGTAAGACCTTTGAGAAGGGGTTGAACACCATCAAAGGTCAAATGTCGCTGTCGCTGGGTACCGAAACTGAAGTGCGAGCAGTTGACATCCACGACAAACGCGGCAGAACAAAAATATAAAACGGACAGATCGACCAGAAAGTTTCCAAGTGGGCAGAAGGGCAAACCGAGCAGAATCTACTGGTGGCTTGGAGTATAGGGAAGGGGTCTGGCAAGCCAGCACTACTTTTGGGAGCCGTTTGGATTTCAACCATGAGTTCTCGGAAATGCTGCAGGTCTTCACTGAATCATTGAATGATGTCTCAACAGCAGCAGCAACGACTTGGCATTCTGGTCCAGCAACGGTGGGATACTTGGAGCTTGCAGCACAATGCCAAGTCTGCTTTTGGACTGTCAGAGCCGGTGCCACTGGACAAACCTGAAGCAATGTTGCCAAGAATTTCACCTACACTTCTGGTCAAAAACATTCAGCAATCTTGAGATGAGGTGAACTTTCAGGACACGTGAGTGACGCTGCTGGCAAGCAACAATGAGAGCGAAGCACTCTGGTTTCCTCACGCTCATCGATTCTCAAAGAAAACTGTCTAGCAAAATTAGCTTGGCGCCAATGACAACGCCCTAACATGTTGGTAAAGCAATGGTGGGATACTTGGAGCTTGCAGCACGATGCAAACTCTGCTTGTGGACGGTCAGAGCTGGTGACACTCCACAAACCTCAAGCAATGTTGCCAAAAATTCTCAACTACACAGCTGCTGATCAAAAACATTCAGCAATCTAGACATGAGGTGAACTTTCTTGACACGTGAGCGATGCTGCTGGCAAGCAACAATGAGAGCGAAGCACTCTGGTTTCTCACGCTCATTCCCAGAGAAGACATTCCAGCAAAAGCAGCGTGGCAGCAACGACAACAACGAAACGTTCTGGTCTAGCAACGGTGGGATACTTGGAGCTTGCAGCACGACGCAAACTCTGCTTTTTGGGGTGAGCCACTGGAAGCTTGCAGCACGATGCAGACTCTGGTTTTGCACCGTCAGAGCGTGTGCCACTTGACAAACCTCAAGCAATGTTGCCAAAAATTCTCAACTACACAGCTTCAGCTACTGATCAAGGTCATTTAGTCAAGGGGAGATCCAATGAATGATCTGGACATGCGAGTGACGCTTCTGGCAATCAACAATTGAGCTGTGTTCAAAACTGGTGATAAACCTAAGGGACATTATCAGCGCTTGCGCAACTCTTTGGCGACTGCAGTGGGAGCTTGCACGGGGCATTTTGAGAGGAAAAGCTTGTGCGAGCTTGCGCGGGACATCTTTTCATAGACTTTTTTGGTTTTGGCTTGCGCAGTCCTAGTGTGGGCAATCTTATTCATTTATTCCATATATCCAAAGCTTGCGCGAGCTTGCGCGATCGATACGCTTGCGCGCAGCTTGTGAAAAGCTTGCGCGCGTTAGGCGCCATCAAAGTTATTCAAGAATAATGTCCGTCGGAAGATTCAAGTACTTTACCACCAGTTTTGAACGATGCTCAATTAGAGCGAAGCACTATGGTTTGCTCATGCTCATTCCCAAATGAAACATTAAGGAAAAAGAAGCATGGCAGCAACGACGACACGGTAACGTTCTGGTCTAACAACGGTGGGATACTTGGAGCTTGCAGCACAATAGAAACTCTGCTTTTTGGGGTGGGATACTTGGAGCTTGCAGCACGATGCAAACTCTCCTTTTGGACCGTCAGAGCGGGTGACACTCCACAAACCTCAAGTAATGTTGCCAACAATTCTCAACTACACACTACCAGCTACTGATCAAGAACATTCAGCAATCTAGACACGAGGTCAACTTTCTTGACACGTGAGTGAGGCTGCTGGCAAGCAACAATGAGAGCGAAGCACTCTGGTTTCCTCATATTCATTCCCAAAGAAAACTGTCCAGCAAAAGCAGCGTGGCAGCAACGACAACACTGTAACGTTCTGGTCTAGCAACGGTGGGATACTTGGAGCTTGCAGCACAATGCCAAGTCTGCTTTTGGACTGTCAGAGCCGGTGCCACTGGACAAACCTGAAGCAATGTTGCCAAGAATTCTCAACTATACAGCTGCTGATCAAATTCCGTCAGCAATCTAGACATCAGGTAAACTGTCTGGACACGTGAGTGCCGCTGCTTGCAAGCAACAGTGAGAGCGAAGCGCTCTGGTTTGCTCAAGTTCATCACTTCTCAAAGAAAGCATTCCAGCAAAAACAGCTTGACAATAACGACAACACCCTAACATTCTGGTCAAGCAATGGTGGGATACTTGGAGCTTGCAGCACGATGCAGACCCTGCTTTTGGACTGTCAGAGCCGGTGCCACTGGACACACCTGAAGCAATGTTGCCAAGAATTCTCAACTACACAGCTACTGACCAAACACATTCGGCAATCTAGACATGAGGTGAACTTTCTTGACACGAGAGTGACGCTGCTGGCAAGCAACAATGAGAGCAAAGCACTCTGGTTTGCTCAAGTTCATCACTTCTCCAAGAAAACTTTCCAACAAAAGCAGCTTGATAGCATCGACAACGCCCTAACATGCTGGCCCAGCAACCGTGGGATACTTGGAGCCTGCAGCACCATGCAGACTCTGTTTTTGGACAAAAGCAATGTTGCCAAAAATTCTCAACTATACAGCTGCTGATCAAATTGATTCAGTCAAGGGATCCAATGAATGATCTGGACACGTGAGTGACGCTGCTGGCAAGCAACAATGAGAGCGAAGCACTCTGGTTTTGTCACGCTCATTCCCAGAGAAAACATTGCAGCAAAAGCAGCGTGGTAGCAACGACAACAACGAAACGTTCTGGTCTAGCAACGGTGGGATACTTGGAGCTTGCAGCACGACGCAAACTCTGCTTTTTGGGGTGAGCCACTGGAAGCTTGCAGCACGATGCAGACTCTGGTTTTGCACCGTCAGAGCGTGTGCCACTTGACAAACCTCAAGCAATGTTGCCAAAAATTCTCAACTACACAGCTTCAGCTACTGATCAAGGTCATTTAGTCAAGGGGAGATCCAATGAATGATCTGGACACGCGAGCGACGCTGCTGACAGGCAACAATGAGAGCGAAGCACTCTGGCTTGCTCATGCTCATTTCCAAAGAAAACTGTCCAGCAAAAGCAACGTGGCAGCAACGACAACACTGTAACCTTCTGGTCTGGCATGTATCTTGCAGCGCAATGCAAACTTTGCTTTTTCGCGTGAGCCACTGGAAGCGGGCAGCAGGATGCAAACTCTGTTTTTGGACATTCAGAACCGGTGCCACTTGACAAACCTCAAGCAATGTTGCCAAAAATTCTCAACTACACACACTACCAGCTACTGATCAAAAACATTCAGCAATCTAGACATGAGGTCAACTTTCTTGACCATGAGTGACGCTGCTGGCAAGCAACAATGAGAGCGAAGCACTCCGGTTTGCTCAAACTCATCAATTCTCAAAGACAACTGTTCAAAAAAAACAGTTTGGGAGGCAACGACAATGCCCTCACATTCTGGTCAAGCAACGGTGAGATGCTTCCGGCTTGCGGCACGATGCAGACTCTGCTTTTTTGGGGTGAGATAGTGGGAGCTTGCAGCACGATACAAACTCTGCTTTTTGGGGTGAGATAGTGGGAGCTTGCAGCATGATGCAAACTCTGCCTTTTGGGGTGAGATACTCGGAGCTTGCAACACGATGCAAACTCTGCTTTTTGGGGTTAGGCACTGGGAGCTTGCAGCACATTGCAACCTCTGCTTTTGGACTGTCAGAACCGGTGCCACTTGACAAACCTAAAGCAATGTTGCCAAAAATTCTCAACTATACAGCTGCTGATCATATTCATTCAACAATCTAGAGATCAGGTGCACTATCTGGACCGTGAGTGACACTGCTGACAGGCAACAATGAGAGCGAAGCACTCTGGCTTGCTCATGCTCATTTCCAAAGAAAACTTTCCAGCAAAAGCAACGTGGCAGCAACGACAACACTGTAACCTTCTGGTCTGGCATGTATCTTGCAGCGCAATGCAAACTTTGCTTTTTGGGGTGAGCCACGGCAAGCTTGCAGCACGATGCAAACTCTCCTTTTGGACCGTCAGAGCGGGTGACACTCCACAAACCTCAAGCAATGTTGCCAAAAGAAAAAAAACTACACACTACCAGCTACTGATCAAGAACATTCAGCAATCTAGACATGAGGTCAACTTTCTTGACCATGAGTGACGCTGCTGGCAGCAACAATGAGAGCGAAGCACTCTGGTTTGCTCACACTCATCAATTCTCAAAGAAAACTGTCCAGACAAAACAGTTTGGGAGGCAACGACAATGCCCTAACATTCTGGTCAAGCAACGGTGAGATGCTTCCAGCTTGCGGCACGATGCACACTCTGCTTTTTGGGGTGAGATAGTGGGAGCTTGCAGCACGATACAAACTCTGCTTTTGGACTGTCAGAGCTGGTGCCATTTGACAAACCTCAAGCAATGTTGCCAAAGAATTTCACCTACACAGCTTCTGGTCAAGAACACTCAGCAATCTTGAGATGAGGTGAACTTTCAGGACACGTGAGTGACGCTGCTGGCAAGCAACAATGAGAGCGAAAGTGAGAGCGAAGCACTCTGGTTTGCTCATGCTCATCATCTCCCAAAGAAAACTTCCCAGCAAAAGCAACCTGGCAGCAGCGACAACACCCTATAACATTCTGCTCAGGCAACAGTGGGATACTTGGAGCTTGCTGCAAGTTGCAAACTCTGCTTTTGGACTGTCAGAGCCGGCGCCACGTGACAAACCTCAAGCAATGTTCTCAAGATTTTCCACCACACAGCTGCTGATCAAATTCATTCAGCAATATAGAGATCAGGTGAACTATCTGGACACGTGAATGACCCTGCTGGCAAGCAACAATGAGAGCGAAAGTGAGAGCGAAGCACTCTGGCTTGCTCATGCTCATCATCTCCCAAAGAAAACTTCCCAGCAAAAGCAACTTGGCAGCAGCGACAACACCCTATAACATTCTGCTCAGGCAACAGTGGGATACTTGGAGCTTGCCGCAAGTTTCAAACTCTGCTTTTGGACTGTCAGAGCTGGTGCCACTTTTGTTCGTTCCTTTTGATCAAAAGTGGGTCAAAGAAGCGGAAGCTGTCACGCCGCATCTACCCAAAGAGGTTTGGCAAGCCGGTGCCAGCGAAAGCCTTGCCAACGATCCAATTCTGCGATCAACCACAACCTCTTTGGGTAGATGCGACCTTGTAAGACTTTGAGAAGGGGTTGAACACCATCAAGGGTCAAATGTCGCTGTCGCTGGGTACCGAAACTGAAGTGCGAGCAGTTGACATCCACGACAAATGCGGGCAAAACGAGCAGAATCTATTGGTGGTTTGGAGCTACAGGTTTGAGATTACCATAGCAGAATCGACTGACGCATTCGGGATCTTGTGAGCTCTGCGCAACAAGCCCTTTCACTTTTTTTCCGTGGGCACCACGCCTTCCTTTCATGCTTGCAGCTGGAAGCGTTGACGGTGAGTTTCACTACACTACAGTATCATCAACCTGGACCAACCAACTCCAAGGAATAAACCGGATTCTTAGGAAGTAACCCCTTTCTTGAGCAAAACGTTGGCAAATGAATCAAAGCTCCTTAAACTCCTTAAACTCCTAAAAAACCAGTGCTGGGTGGATGTGACAGTGTGCAGCCACTGGATCCGCTGTCGCCACTTCCTTAGCTGGATCAAGCTCGCATGATCTCGAACGCAATGGTGGATTGTCAGCTTTTCGAGATGGAACCTTTGACATGTTTAGAAATGTACATTTTCTGGTTAAGTGATAGGCTGATAAGACTGATATGTTTGATTTTGTAGCATTTTCTAAAAGGCATATGATAAATTTCTTTATGCACAAGTTGTGCTCTTGAAACCTTCTAGGTTCACACATCACTGCCTCACCTAAGGATCCTTGACCTATGTCACGCCATTCGTTGACTAGCACGCTGTGGTTTCCAGGCAGCATTCTAAGCATGCATGACTTGAGTTTTGAGTCGAACTTGGTGGTAATTGTCATTGTTGAAGTCTCGCTCATAATCATTGCGAAATGCTTATTATCTCGGCCTCCCAGGCTGTTCATTCCGATATTGGTGATCAAGGAGTTCATCTTGGATCGTGTGCCTATGCCTGCTGCCTTGCCTGCACCACTCTGGTGCTGATGCCTTGGACAATTGGCTGGGTTTGTACAAGTAATTAAAAAGCTCATGGTTGCATTTCTTAACTATCTAGCTAGAAAGGGGGTCATAAGATATTTGGACTAGATATAGCAGAGGGATTCGTATTTTTGTACCAACGTGTGGCTTATCATTTGGTTGCTTCATATGCTTCTTTTGAGGGTGTCTGGGTCGGAGACTATGGAATAACAGGATGATCATACACTCTCCCAAGTACATACCTTTCTTGGGAAGGGGCTGGCTTGGTAATTCATGACAAAAGCCTATGTTCAGGGTGCAGATTGGCTCAATTGGTTTCTTTTGAGTTGCCTGTGGTTGGGTGGCCCACCAGCGGCCATGACATCAACGACCGATTTGGCTCGTGAGTGGGAGCATGATGATACGGTGAGAAGCCATGCTCGAAAGCAACAAGCGGTGCCTAGGATTAATGATAGTCAAACCTTTCATTGATGCAATACATTTTCGCATTTGATGGCTATTCAATTTATGTTTGATCGATCCTTCAAGTCTCCCAAAATGGTGCCTGCCACAGTCACATCCCCAAGGTCAAAGCCCAAGGAAGCTTGGTGACTCGAGATTCGCTGGTGAACAATGAGCGTGTCCTCACTCATGCTATCAACCACTTGGGGTCACGGGTTTCGGTGGACGTGCTCTACGTTCACTTGACTAGCCTCTATGATTTCATGGAGATCCCATACCAAGGTTCCATGTTTAGTATTGTACTTTTTTTTGTCTTGATTGTTCTTCATATGGGCAATCTCAAGTGCTGGTTGTTACCCCCTAAGGCATCCCAAATGAAAATTGCTGGTGGGGGGCAATCCCATTATATCAAAAACATTTATGGGCTGGGGAAACCAATTGGTACAGAGCTGACCCTGACCAAGGCTCAGTTGTTCATATGCAAGCTTGGGTTCTTCGTCGATGCATGACGCTGTACAATGATGTCGTCAGACGATCTCATTTACCTCGTGAGCTTGCGATCAGGAACTTACTTGCCAATACTGGGGTTGACCTAACCCTTTATGGGCGTAGTTCCAGTGAAGAACTGGATGAGCCGGAGGGAGAGGAGGGAGGGGAGTCAGAGGTTGAAACAGAGGTTGACGAGTGTGCCTCAACCGCTCATGGTTATCTTTTGTTTGGTGATTGTTTCGTTTATGTTCCTTTGTGTGGAGGATTCATGGATAATGGTTACCCAGGATTAATAAACCCGTGGTTGATTAACTAGGGGGGTTCCCATTGTAATGGAAAACCAAGGCTTTTTGGGGATACCCCCAATTAATAAACAGGTTTATTAATCCTGGGTAGCCATTAATATATACAACGCCGTTTCAGTTGGGGTCTGAGGTGTTGAGGATGAAGGCTGTGAGAACGATGATGCGAGTGTTGCTACTACTGCCACTGTTCTCGGGGGTGAGAAGGATAAGTCTTGTGGGGCACCAGTCAAAGATGACAGTCATCCTGCGACCGAGCTTGCATCCACAAAGCCTATCCTAGAGGCAGCTTCTTGCCATTAAAGTTTAACCTGTGCATTTTTGTATTTACAAGGCATGTGCACATGTATGGACGTACATGTAGACAAACATATGGATCTTCCAAGACCTTTATCGCCCTCCACCTGCTCGCTTTCATCCAAGGCTCCCAAAGCGCCATCCAGCACACCAACCAGTCCCACGCAGGCCATCATCACGCCTGAGCCCAAAGGCTCCAGGGAAGGTAGCTGTTTTTGGTGTAATTAATTTCTATGCCATGGCTTCGGGTCAAAAACTTAAAGGGCTTTGGAAATTGGAAATGAACGAGATCCATGTATATCTATGTACTTACATGTATGTGTGTGTATATGTTTGGACCCTCTCTATGTAATCTTTGGGGGATTGATGTAAGGAACTCTGGCCCTGAGTAGGCTCCCATGAAGCCATGGAAACTCCACCAAAGACTGTGGATCCCAGGGTTGCCAAGTATGAGAAGCTCAAGCAGTTTGTGGCTATTATGAATCATCTTGTTCACTTGAAGAAAGTGATGCAACTACGGGCTGAATCTGCAAAACCAAAGGCTGAAGGCTGCTGCTCACTTTCACTTAAGGGTACTTTTTGTTTCACTACTTGTATCCCCAGGGGCTGTTGAAAGAGTATTTTTGTTTGATATGGATGTGCCTTCTTTTCTCACCATGTATGGTATAAACAATTCTGTGGTTGAAGCTAAGGTATCGATCAGGTGGACACGCTCCCGTTGAATCCTGTTGACAGCCCAGCCGATGATTGGTCGCTGCCTAGCACATTAAGAGTTCGTGGGTCACCATGGGCCACATCTGAAGAAGAACGAGAAGGTTTGGCAGCCAGGGATGCCGAGCTCTTCGAGTTTGTTGAGAACTTGGGCAAGGATGAGGTTCAAGGGCTAGAGGTTGATGCACCCAACGCAGCAGAACCACCAGCTGATGAAAACAAGTCAGAGGCCAAGGTAGGGCCAGAGGTTGAAACATCCAACGAAGCAGAACCACCAGCTGATGAAAACAAGTCAGAGGCCAAGGTAGGGCTAGAGGCTGAAACATCCAAGGAAGCAGAACCACCGGCTGATGAAAACAATTCAGAGGCCAAGGCTGACAAGGTGACCGCAGTTGAGCCAACGAGCCTTGAAAAGATGACGCAACCAACAGAGCAAGCACCACTTGAGAAGAAACCGTCAAACACTCTTGTGGACCCCATGGATGCCATCACATTTTCCAATGGGAAAAGTTTAGGCGAGGTCAAAGCTGGAACTTGGATCAGCCAGAGCGAATCCAAGGAACAGTTGAGGAAGGCTAGGTCCAGGGCCAACAATCTTGCACTTGAGGAGCCAAGGACCAAACCGCCTCCGAAACCTGAATCATGGGGAAGTTCACCACAACTCAGCCCTCTTGAGCAGTGCCCGCCCAAAAAGAAAGGAAGGAAGCCTAAAAATGACGAGGATGCAACCAGCAAGCCCACAGCAAGCAAGGCCAAAGCAAGCAAGGCCAAAGCAAAAACCGCCAAAGAATCCAAGAAGGCTGCGAAGAGGAAAGCTCCCACAAGTACGGCTGATGGACCCGAGGATTGCAAGGAACCTGAGGATGTTGAAGCAACAGCTGCCTCTCACCGACCAACACCTACTCAAAGGCTCAAGAACTATATCTCGCAAGTCAAGCGTGCCAAGATGGCTGAAACCACAAGTGGTCCAGCACTCGAAGAGGATGAGGCAACCATGACAAACAAAGCACCAGCCGCAAAACGCAGAAGGACTCAGGCAAAGAAGACTGAGGAGAGAAAGGAGGACACCCTTGAGAAATCTGAGGAGAGGAAGGATGAGACAATGGTGGCTGATGAGGAGATGAAGGACAAGACCCTTGAGACCTCGGAGGAGAGTAGCAATAAGGCAGTTCCAAAGGCAAAGGGGAAAGCAAAGGCCAGAGGAAAGGGCAAAGCAAAAAGCAAGGCAAAGCCAGCGCCTGTCGATGATCCCATCAAGGCAGAAAGAAAAGCTCTTTACAGCCGCAAGTCTTCGGCGTACCATGTAGCGTATCGAAGGGCAGAAGGCACAGAGGAGGAAAGGCGCCAGATTGCAAAGAAGGTACCTAGGCCTTACCCATAACAATATAGTTTTTGTTTTTCTCTTGGCACACTTCAGACCACATCTTTAAACACATCGATTTCCAAAAAGCTTCCAAAGTTCCTTGCCCGTTGTAAATTCAAATGAAATAGCATCTCTGTCGGGGGTACCCTTTTCACTTGGGCTACAGTAATCCCATCCTCCCAAGAAAGATTTCAAGGGGATGAAAATACCTTGCATGGGGGTATTCTTTGAATGAGAGCTAGGGGAGGTATTCTTTGAAGAACCGGTCTAGCGCACCAGAACTTGTATTATGTTCAGTAGCTGGGATGATTTGTTTGCACCCGGTAGTATCAACGGCCCATAGCTCAGGCATATCAGGAGACCGACTGAAGGAAGCTGATCACTTTGGGGTTGACATGTGACAAGGATGCTGGGCTCGCTTTTGATGCTGCTTAAGCACGCTCGCTTTCATGTCCATAGCCAGAACGTGGAATCTAGCACGCGCTGGCCTGGATATGATTTAGAATCTCGGGGTGTGAGCGTGGACTACAGCTTCTTGCGGTATATCCTAGCGCTGGGTTGAAAAGAATGTGCATATCTGATGTGATACACCTGAGAACAATAAGAATCGATTTGATTAGAGTTGGTGGATCACATGACTTTGCGCCTGCACTGGGGGCTTTGCCTTCAAAGTGAGCTACTTCCAGAACCAACTGTACTTGATAGTTCCTAGTGACCTCTTGGGGGATTTCGATATTTAATGATGAAGAAGTCAACTCCTTTTCCATTGGTTAGGTCTTGGAAACTGATCATTCGCGAAAGAAGCTCTTCAACTGTTTAGTGTGCTTGGCCTTTTCCCCCACGCAGGTGACCATGCCAGCTATTGAACGATTTGCATCACGGGCGGCATCAACTAGTGAAACTGGCTAGTTTCTGCAAGGTGCACTAGCAATCATTAGCATGCGTTGAGATGCACATGATTCACGATCGATGTGAAAACCATGTGGTGCCACCAGCCCTGCTCAATGCAACTTGGATACATGGTCCAACTCACGCAGGCGTTTTCATCCCAGATCGTAGTGCTCCGTCCCTGCGTCCTGCCATCATGCCAGTGAAAAGGCATGACAGTGTGGTGCTGAATCTGGCTCAAATGGGAGCCCCCAAGGCGGGACAGGGGTTCTCTAGAAATTAGGATGTCAAGCATATGCAAACATCCGCAAACCATGCATATTGGTTTCTTGTCAAGTGGATTTGAACCATGATAGCTGGCTAGGTCTTGTTGGCCATCATACTTCTCCTGGGATGGACCGAGAACATCGACCTGACAATGAAATACACCATGGTCGAATTCTTCTCGGGAACTGGAAATGTATCCGAGATGTTTAGACGAGACCCAGCACATGTGGTGGCATCATTTGAGAGAGACAATTCTCGGTCCATGGATTTCATGAGCCCAGCGGGGCTAGCGTTTCTTGTTCGGGATCACTTCAATTCAAGGACTTTCTCTATCTCTCTCTCTCTCTCTCTCCCTAGCTCTTTCTTCTTTTACTATCTCTTTCTCTCTCTCTCTCTCTCTAAGTGTGGAACTTGGACATGGACAACTTAGGCTTGCCTTCGTGCTTGTGCTACAGAGCGCTCCAGGAGCGCTTCACTTGATGGCGCCAGTCTGTGGCTCATGGACACGAATCTCTAGGGGTACCTCATGGAGAACCTGCATCAATGCCTTCGGGGATCTCAACAACGCTTGGGTACGTGAAGGGAACGAAATGGTAAGCAGGTATCTAGTACGAATTGTTTGACATTGCACGATGATACTTTCGAGTACTGCATGATGTTTAAATTCTTGCATATGTTCTGTCCCTCAGGCTAGTGCTGGTGATGCTGGTGAGCATGGCAGTTCATGCCGTATGGTTGTGTGAACAACCCCTTGGATCCAGCGACACCTTTCCCAACCATGTCCGATTTTCGTGGTTATGCAACAAGGTTGCGCGAGCATCTTGGTTACATATATGGGCCAAATGCAGCAGGATACTATAGCTGATGATGTGCAAATGAATTCCAATCACATGCAACTGCCTTGCTTAGGTGTATTTCCAACGATTTTGGATGATGAAGTTTGGGGCACCATGTCCAAAACCTACCATTATGTGGAGCCCAAGGGCGCAGCTGGTCGCTGGATTGGTGTTCCCCTCAGCCTTTGTGTTTCACTTTCTTGGGGGAGGTCGAAATACCTTTTGAATCCACAACTTAAATATAGATTTATTACAAGATATCATCCTTTGTTGATCTTAAATGGTTTTCCACCTCCCCCAAAGTTATGAACCAATAAACCGATATTGATTGAATTTCTCTAAGGACCGAGGAACTTTGACCAAGAAGGAGAAACAGGAGAAAACGCAGGTTAAAACGACCCGCTGGTTCCCTAGATTTTGGGGCTGCAGCATGCATGCATGATATTGCTATGGCTGATATATTATATACATGCATTCATTCTTGTTGCTACCAAAGGCAAGTACTTAAAGAAAGATGGTACTTCGGGATTCTGCGGAACTACAGCGCTCAAATCCACACAGCCCGAATCCCAAGCTTTTGGGAATGCAGGGGTTTGTCATCGATCAAAGCCTCAATCCAGTCTCGCTCATGAGGTCATATCCCAAAGGACTGGGAACAGCTCTCGTGAAACTTGTCAAAGATTTGAACCTTGGGGAGACTCCAGAACCATGTTTGCGCCAAAAATATGATTACAGTACTTGTGAATCAGAGTTGGGTCTTTTTGAATCCCTGCCTCTTGGGGACACCTGGCCAGACGCTAATGTGGCTTCGGTGTTTTGGTATTTGTTCAAGAACAAACGCTTGACTATTCCAGCTGAATGGAAGCAAACTATGGCCACCTTTGCCAAAGAGCTCAAGAATGTGACTTAGAGCAATTTGGAACTATGCAAACAATTATAATTGATATCGAATGTTCTGAATGGTGTCATGAATTGTCAGAACTGTTGGATTTCAGCTGCAAGGTGAGCGACCCTGATCCTTTTGGACTTGGGCTGGACTCTACAGACTGAGTGCTTGACGCAGGGCCTTTTACCAGTAATTAAAAGCCAGAGTGGGTTTACATCACAAATTATCAAAAAAAAACGTCAAGGATTACCCGCAAAAATCCCGCAAAAAAATGTCAAACTCCCGCAAAAAGCGTCAAAATCCAGCAAATCCTGAAAAGTCGTAGTTTCGTTTTTTCGAGAACCCACTTAGCTGCTATGCATTCCAGGCTGTGACTGCACAGTTCAACATTGACCGGCAAAAATGCTGTTTTCAGATTATGTCACGCATGGACATTGCGAATTCCTGCT
>VSDK01019125.1:132621-149285 GCA_009767595.1 Symbiodinium kawagutii | reverse complement strand
GGAAGGATTGTTTTTGGTTCCCTCCGTGCAGCATCAATACTACAACGACAACAACAACAACAACAACAACAACAACAACAACAACAACACAATTGGCAAAACAAACAAATTGGTCATCTTGTTGGACTTCTTGTTATTTGAAGAGCAGAAAACAAGGGACCCGCGGTTGTTTTTCGGTGCAGGGGGTGCCAGGTACAAAATGATGTCGTTGTTTTGGTCTTGGACCTGAATGTTTCGAATACAAGTTGAGTGATCCTCCCAGTTAATAATTTGTTGGCAAGGTCAATTGGATTTTCGTGAATGGGAAATGAGTTGGGGCAGTCTCAGATCTGTTTACAAAAGTTTAGAAAAGGATACAAAAGGAATGATGCTGCAAACATGGTTTGTGGAATGGTTTTGGGATCTCTAGGTTCAAAACGAAAAGACAAAGGAGCCGTTGTTGTTCTTGAGGGAGCGTAAACTATAAAATCTATAAATCATGTGGTTTCCCGGTGATCCATGGAGACTTGCCTGTCGGCATGAAAATTGTCCATACTGACAATCATGTTGGGCTCAGCAGAAAAGCCTTCGTGTCGCGCGAAAAAAAAGTGAAAGAAAGATCTAAATCATCATGAATGAAGAACACAAGCATTGACCCTCAGATTGTTACTTCGGGTCTGGGGGCCTCCTGGAACACACTTACCAAGGACCCGTTCAAGGAAATGTGGGTCTGGACCAACAACTGGTCTATTGTCGTCGGGTCTTCAATATTCAAGGGAGAGACGAAAAAAACGGGTGTATTGTCGTTTTGTTTTACTGGTTGTTGATGATGATGTGTTGCTGCTGTTCTTGCTCTTGTTGCCACTATTTATGTTGGATACTGCTGTTGCCGCAAATGTCCGAACCTCTTTGTGTGTTGTCCTTCCCGCACCCTCCTCTTCCTCCCTCGCCTTTTAATCATGGTTAGTACCCATATCTCTAACAAATTTACTTACCCCGACCAGGCTTGTGGCGACTCAGACAATGCTGCGAAGGCAGCCATTTCTCCAGGTTTCTTGCTCTTCACGGCTCTTTCTCTTGACATTTGATTCTCCGGACAACCCTTTCTCTTGACAGCTCTTGCTCTCCACAGCTCTTGCCCTTGGCAACTCTTTCTACCATCTTTCTTCGCCCAGACAGAAGCGCAGCACCTGTCAAAAGTAGCACCAAACTCTGCCCAAAGAAACACGCGCACTACTAGAATCCTAGCGCTTTATAGGCGACTTGGTGGCGTTCAGTGGTTTTCGCAACTTGGAGTTTGTTGGGAGGCTTTCCAAACGTATCAATGCTATGTAATGTTGAGGAGTTATATCAAGAAAAATGCTGTCTGCCGCCCTTTGACAAAATTGTGTTGGGAACTTGGAAACGCTGGAAGCCTAGGGCCTAGAACTTTGAAGTCGCCGAAAAAAGCCGAGCTTTACAGCGGTCTCAAGGATTGAATCAATTTCTCAAACCAGCGCAAGATCAAGGGGAAGAAGCAAAAGCTAGCAACAGCTCGAACAAGGGAAACCACATGAAGGTTCAAGAAGTCAGAGCTTAAAGCGGCAGCACAAAGGGTTCAAAACAAGAGTTCAAACTAGGACTTGGAAGAACTAACCGACCAGCCTGGCACTCTTTTTCCTTCGTTCAACGTGTCCAACCATCAGCTTTCTAGACTTTCCTTGTTATGTTGGTAGCAACACAATCGTCATTCGCAAAACCTCCACTCATCCGACATCCATCCTCTGTGCGTTCAGAAATGATGCTTGATTTCTGGAAGATCCATGGATGTTTCACTTGAGTTGTCTGGTCAGTTTTGGCACGACTTGCGCTGCATGGGTTCGCCCGAATGATTATGTACGACTAGGATAGTTTTTGCACATGTTGTTAATGCGTGCAACTTGTCTGAACAATTTCTGTTGACTCGGTACGGCCAGCGCACGCAAATTGCGATAAACTTTGCAAGCGCAATGACCAACTATGTTGACTGAAGGTGATTGTTTTAGTCAAACTTTGATTTTGACAATCAATGTACAGTAATTAAGTGCAGCGAGAACTTTGGTTGACTCGTCATGACCAACAGGTTTGGCCAGCTTTTTCCACACATATAGCATTTTATTGATTGCTAGAGGCTAGAGGGTAATGATGCTTGATGGTGGTTTGATGAACCCTCAATATTTACCAAACCACTACGCCCTCATATCATCTACAAATGCTTTGGCAAAGAGGGTACTGCTGCACGGCCTGCTCGCACACTGTGAATGCAAAATCTGCGCGTAAGGGGGGTTCCTAGCCACTCACTGCACCAATAATGATTTTTAGTGTTTGACAATCTTGTCCCTCCGAGCCTACAAAAAAAACTCGACCGCTTTCACAAACTGTGCTTTTGAAATCTGTTATGCCGTCTAGGGTCTGTGTTTACCGAATTTTCAGAATATTCCTTATCATATCGGACTCACCGAAGAGCTTGACATTGGATCACCCTGATCCAGGGCACCTTTCGGGCTCATTCCCCAAAAGTGTTTCGCACAGAGGTCTCTACATGCCAGCTGGTGTAAGTTGAACACTTCCCACATGGTTTTTTCTGTCAAAGATGCCCACGTCGAGAGCATTTCGCAACTGTCGAGTGGCCACCCAATTCGACTTACAGTGTTGTGGCAGGTATGACTAATCCATCCAAATTTTCAGATCTAGAATAATGGGTTTGCTTAGCAACACCTCAACATGACTACCCTGTTGAATCTGTACGAGTTCAATCTTTCACAAAATTTGAACCTTTGAATACTGCCATCGCAAAGAGGAGTGAGATTCTGGTGACTCTAGCGAGGCAAGTGTGGAGATGCTCCGGCTATGCAGGTTTGACTGAACTCATTTCCCCAAGTTCGAACTAAATTGATGTGGAAAAAAAGTAAAAAAAACACCGCAGCGCAGCATATGTGATTTGAATAGATTGAAATATGGGTTTACAATAGGGGAACCCGCAAAATCATCCATTCATAATCATTGTTCGTCAGAAACCAACCATTTTTAGGGTTCCCAATCTTGAGAAACCTCCATATCCGGGAAAAAAATAGACCCTGTCCTTGTTCACGATCTGCGGCTTTCAGCACTAAGCGCTTGCTCACAAGTTCCGCAGCTGCCGCTGACCATTCGAAGCAAGCCCGATGTCGCTCCATATCCGGAAGCCAGGGAAAGAAAGACGTGAACATCACAACTTCGTATTACGACCTGTCTGTGCTTCTGATTGGTTCTCAGTACTCCTACTCATGGGCTTCTGAAATGTATCTCAGTGAAGCAAAAAAGTTTTCACAGAATCTTTAGTCAGGAGAACTATCCAAGTAATTCCCACATGAGGGTACTGAATTTACTTCGGTACTGAATCAACTTGGTGACATATATGGTGACATGTTCCTGCAGGTTCTGCTCAATTACAATCCTGAAACCGCTGCAGTTCAACCAGTGCCAGTTTCGCGCGATCGACACGCACGATTCTACGAAAGGGTTGCGCGCACCCGTGCCAAAATCGGCGTTTTTCCACAGTTTCGCGCGATCGACACACACGCTTCCATGTAAAACACAAGGTTTCGCAAGCATTTTCCGGACCAGGGCGGCCCTAAAAAAACATTATGCATTACTTTCAAATGTAATTCAAATGTAATGTCATGTAATGCAAGTCACGTCAAGTCAAGTGTAATATAATGCAAGTCACGTCAAGTCAAGCAAGTCAAGTAAGTCAAGTCAAGCAAGTCAAGTCAAGTAAGTCAAGTCAAGTAAGTCTTCCAAGACTTACCAAGTCAAGTAAGTCAAGTTAGGTAAGTCAGGTCAAGTATGTCAAGTTAGGCAAGTCAAGCCAAGTAGGTCAAGTCAAGCAAGTCAAGCCAAGTTAGTCAAGTCAAGTCAAGTCGAATCAAATCAAGTCAAGTCATGCCAAGGCAACTCATGTCAAGCGAGTCAAGTCAAGCGAGTCAAGTCAAGCGAGTTAAGTCAACCAAGTCAAGTCAAGTAAAGTCAAGTCAAGTAAACGAAGTCTAGCAAATCCAGACAATTAAGCTAAGTAAAGTAAATCAACACATGCTAGATTTTGATATGTTAATATGTCATTGGCTCCTAGGAAACGCCCTTCGCCAAGTCTTTCGGGAAAAAGTACTTTTCATTCTTGTAATTCACTGCCCTCCGCGGCCTGCTGAAAGGTCACATCTAAGCGAACCCGCGACTTGTCAGCGGTGCACGCGCGGCTGCAGCCTTCGTTCACAACTGGTGGGTCAGTTCGGACTGCCGGGTAGCTGGGCTCACCAGTCCGCAAAATGACCAGTTTCTAGTCGAACTCATGCGTCCACACTCATGCTTAGACCACATGTTACTCGAGTATTTCGACAAAGGATGACAGATCAAAGCCAGCTGTTTTATTGTATTGCCTGAAAAAATGCCACTTACATCTGGCAAACCAAAGACTGTACTAGACGGCCCTTCATGGAACACACGGAGCTTTTCTCATAGTGGTTACTAGTTGTTAGTTTGTGCTTAATTGATGGTGAGCTCATGGTCGAATATAGAGATTTATGACGATGAGGGATAGAGGTTTCAATAAAATGACCAATGAGATGAGAGGTTCTATCATCCACCATGAATAAACCATCTATGAACATGAACCACTGATTAAGCATCAACCACCAACCAATCATTAAGGAACCATAGGCATCAACCATCAAGTCAGTATTCATCAGCTAAAAATCAGCTTGCTGTTGGTAGTCCATGGTTGGATACTTAGATCGCACTGCCGGGTCCTGCCTCTTTGAATCCAGGTGCCAGCACACCGTTGCCTCCACAGCACGCAGGCACTTGCCTGCCTGCCTGCCTGCCTGCCTGCCTGCTTGCTTGCTTGCTTGCTTGCTTGCTTGCTGACTGGCCTTTGAAAACGGAAAATAATTCCCCCCAAAAAAGGAAACATATTTCCCAAAAAAATATGGCACCCTCATCATCATCATCATCATCATCATCATCATCATCATCATCATCATCATCATCCATACTCCTCCCATCTCCTCCTTGTTTGTTGACTGTGGATACCTACCCCGCTTACTTTGGTTAATCGCCATCACACTGTCCATGATCAACCACTCAGCAGGTGACCAAACCGTCCATAGCGCAGCCGGCGACCCCCCAACACCGCAGCTGGAAATGTACAGATTCGTGCCAGGGAAGGATGCTGACTAATAGGAAGCAGCAAACTAATAGCAGGCATGGCTGCTTCCAGCTATGCCTGATATACCCTAGCGATTTTTCCAGCGCCCAAAATGGATGATCGTAGCTGATGAAGTTACCACGCAAAGGCTGTTGACAGCTTCGCGCAGATTCGCAGCATTTTTTGTGTTCAAACCCTGGCCGCCCGAACGAGTTTGTGGTTCTCTCCTGAAAATGAAGGAGACACGAGCGCAAATGGCGCAGGAGTGAAGGTGAGAGTCCGAATGAAGTACTTAGCAAGCAAGTTGATATCTAATGGTTGATCAGTTACATGGTGCTATGGCCTGTTTAAAGGCCCAATCCTGTTCAGAGGTGTCAGGGATGCCCGAACTATTCATAAAAGAGTCTGAACAGTGTGTATTCAACGCTTCCAGTTGATAAGTATGGGGGTTGATCAGGGGAAATTTTGCGTAGACACTTTCCATTACAGCACTGTCACATGTGTTGAATATACATGTACAAACCTATATCAGCAAGATCTATGATGAAGACTTATTTCAACTATTACAATATAATCTCATTCAGGCATGCATGCGGTTGCATGGTATTGACATACAAGAGCCAGCTTCTTTTGACAATTCCACGAATTCTTTGGCTTGGCAAACTCACCTGGAAGCGAAAAAAAACACCATTTCTGTAGAGAAATATAGCTAAACCAGCTATTAATGGTTACTTAACCAAGCTAATGTTTGTTAGTTAACCAAGCTATTGATGGCCAGTTAACATCAGTTAACCAAGCTACTAATGGTTAGTTAACCAAGCTATTGTTTGTTAGTTAACCAAGCTATTGATGGCCAGTTAACATCAGTTAACCAAGCTACTAATGGTTAGTTAACCAAGCTATTGTTTGTTAGTTAACCAAGCTATTGATGGCCAGTTAACATCAGTTAACCAAGCTACTAATGGTTAGTTAACCAAGCTATTGTTTGTTAGTTAACCAAGCTATTGATGGCCAGTTAACATCAGTTAACCAAGCTACTAATGGTTAGTTAACCAAGCTATTGTTTGTTAGTTAACCAAGCTATTGATGGCCAGTTAACATCAGTTAACCAAGCTACTAATGGTTAGTTAACCAAGCTATTGTTTGTTAGTTAACCAAGCTATTGATGGCCAGTTAACATCAGTTAACCAAGCTACTAATGGTTAGTTAACCAAGCTATTGTTTGTTAGTTAACCAAGCTATTGATGGCCAGTTAACATCAGTTAACCAAGCTACTAATGGTTAGTTAACCAAGCTATTGTTTGTTAGTTAACCAAGCTATTGATGGCCAGTTAACATCAGTTAACCAAGCTACTAATGGTTAGTTAACCAAGCTATTGTTTGTTAGTTAACCAAGCTATTGATGGCCAGTTAACATCAGTTAACCAAGCTACTAATGGTTAGTTAACCAAGCTATTGTTTGTTAGTTAACCAAGCTATTGATGGCCAGTTAACATCAGTTAACCAAGCTACTAATGGTTAGTTAACCAAGCTATTGTTTGTTAGTTAACCAAGCTATTGATGGCCAGTTAACATCAGTTAACCAAGCTACTAATGGTTAGTTAACCAAGCTATTGTTTGTTAGTTAACCAAGCTATTGATGGCCAGTTAACATCAGTTAACCAAGCTACTAATGGTTAGTTAACCAAGCTATTGTTTGTTAGTTAACCAAGCTATTGATGGCCAGTTAACATCAGTTAACCAAGCTACTAATGGTTAGTTAACCAAGCTATTGTTTGTTAGTTAACCAAGCTATTGATGGCCAGTTAACATCAGTTAACCAAGCTACTAATGGTTAGTTAACCAAGCTATTGTTTGTTAGTTAACCAAGCTATTGATGGCCAGTTAACATCAGTTAACCAAGCTACTAATGGTTAGTTAACCAAGCTATTGTTTGTTAGTTAACCAAGCTATTGATGGCCAGTTAACATCAGTTAACCAAGCTACTAATGGTTAGTTAACCAAGCTATTGTTTGTTAGTTAACCAAGCTATTGATGGCCAGTTAACATCAGTTAACCAAGCTACTAATGGTTAGTTAACCAAGCTATTGTTTGTTAGTTAACCAAGCTATTGATGGCCAGTTAACATCAGTTAACCAAGCTACTAATGGTTAGTTAACCAAGCTATTGTTTGTTAGTTAACCAAGCTATTGATGGCCAGTTAACATCAGTTAACCAAGCTACTAATGGTTAGTTAACCAAGCTATTGTTTGTTAGTTAACCAAGCTATTGATGGCCAGTTAACATCAGTTAACCAAGCTACTAATGGTTAGTTAACCAAGCTATTGTTTGTTAGTTAACCAAGCTATTGATGGCCAGTTAACATCAGTTAACCAAGCTACTAATGGTTAGTTAACCAAGCTATTGTTTGTTAGTTCATCAGCGTCTTATCCAAAAAAAAACAGCTGCTGATGGGCTTGGACCCAAGATCAGGATCAACCGCTGGCTGCGTTTGGCTCAGCCGCTCCGCTGTTTCCTTCGCTGGGGAGCGGCCCTGGGGAGCGGCCCCAGCGCCTGAGTTCATGTGGCTATGGGTCAATATGAACTATCAATATTAACTATCAATATTAAGGAACAATTTCATAGGGAAAACAATGGTTGATCATGGGAAATATTAGGGGGGACTAAGGGTTTTGACCCACTGCCATGTCATGATATGTCATGATGATCACAGTAGATCATATTGAATCCATGACAGTTGATGATGGTTAATTCAAACACGGACGGGTGAACATTCCAACAGTTCAGTGCCTGTTTCCCTGCATAACTTTGGGATGGTTTCACGGCCAGAATTATTGAAACGACTATATACATGGCCCAGTAACTCAGTGGAAACCCCCAGAACATCCCAAAGTCAGACCCCAAGTCACCCGCTATTCATTGGATGGTCGAAAAAACTATTGATTTCTGTCATTCATAGTCATCAAGCGCAATCGACCCATCATGAGCCGTGGTCAACCATTGTATTCACTGTCTTTTCTTGGTTGCTGTCCCGGTATCATCTTATTGATTATATAAATGACCATGAAGCGGGAGGACCATTGACATTAACCAACCATCATGATACTATACTGATACAATTACTATTGACACTAAGTTCTATTGACACTGACCTATTGATGTCATTGCTATTCAATTGATCACATGTGATACATTACTACTAGTGATCATATCTGATACAGCATTGCGATACATTGACCGACCAGCTGACCATCGCAAGCCAATCCCAAGGAGCGATCTGGATGACTCATCACCAAAACCAGGCCGCACTCCGTGACGCCTCCATTCTCAGGCTGCAGAAACGCAACGAAGGGTTGCACGGCTACCGCCCATCGGCTTTGCCGAGGCGGTTGGGAGCCATGAAAAATCGCATCAAACAGCGGTACCAGCGGTACAGCACCCTTGTGGTGGTCTCTTAAAATGGGGGACCCCCAAGTTATGGATGGTTTATTACTATAAATGGTTAATAAACTGGATGATTTGGGGTACCCCTAAATTGAGAACCACCATAGGTTTTGGCGATGGTTGATTAACAGTTGGTGATGGTCGATTCACATTGGTTGCTGGACAAAAAACTGTTCATTTTGTAATGGTTTGTTTGTTAAAGAACGCTGAAGGCTGGTTGATTGCGGTTGGTTTGATAATGTTTCGCTCGTACTGGCTGGGTGATATTGAGATATGAGTGATTTGGCAGGTTGGCTTGGCAATCCTTGGTTTGGTGACGGTGGTTGCTCTGCAATATGTAAGAATGAATCATGATGAGCAACAAAAACCAGCAGCGATCGAAGGAATACCTCAGCAACAAAATTCTGTGGGTAGTCACACGGCCCCAGCTCAAAACGACCGTCTGATTTTTCGTGGCTTGCGTCACTGGCAAATGGTCCCAAGACGTCCCAAGCTCTTGCTCGCAGTGGTTGGATGACAAACAGGGTCCTCACGCTAACAACGAAGCACTGGTGCATCACTGGCGCGTCAAACCAGACCCCAAACAAGTACCAGAGCTTGACCACTCTTCCACAGGTCATCGCATTTCCCAACTGCCTATGCCCCGCCCTTCTTAAGCAGCTGACTTCTGAAAGGTGAAAGCAACGAAGGCATCCTGCGGTGAGGTCATGGCTAAGGACTTTAAAGGATTCCCAGTTCGGTAGCCGATACAGACCTGGAAGTACCACCCATGATCTCGGTGACATTTGCTTACTGACAATCAACCATCACAAACCAGCATTGTGCATTATATTGGTCACAATAATCAGCTGGGATTGTCCGGTCAATTGGCCACTATTGGCAAATCACAATGTAAGACTAATCAAATCTCATTTATTCGTGCTAGCACATCAGTTGAGATCTCAGTCTACGATTCGAACGAACCTGCGCCTGAGACCTCTAAGCCAACGACGCAACGAACGACGCGTGAGTCTTTGTCACACGGCGATAGCTCGGCGCCATTGGAGCTGAGCTCGGGAGCGCAAAGCTACTTCCCAAAAACACACCCGGAGCTGCGAACGCAGCCCAGCGCCCCAGCGTCACTTCCTCGTCATTGCCTCAGCTCTGAAGGACTGGAAAAGGTGAGCTATGTTCCGAACATCTTCCACCACCTTGAAAAAACCTCAACATAAAAATTGCGGAAAAAAAAAACTCGTGAGATTTCAAAATTGAACCAAGTTCTAGCATTTTAACTAAACGAGCATATTCGGTTGATATACCACCAAGCCTTCTGGTTGTAACCCATCGAAGAGCCCTGATCTGCCAGCTGTGCTTTACTCCAGTTCCAAAAATCTACCCTGCACCTGTTAGGGTTGGTGACTGTTTCCGTGTTTTTAACCATCCTGAAAGGCCAAATGTCAACTGTCCGATGTGAAACTGATCCCCAGCCTGCGGGAGCCCTCTCGTGTAGCAAGTCCTGCAATGGTCACATCATTTCTGGTGCTCTGATCGGATCAAGAAATTAGTTTTTGAAGCACCATGAATTCACCTTTTCTAACCTCGCCTTTACCAAAAACCATTAAATTCGCCAACCCTGATTCGCCGCCTTTCCCATAGCTAATTACATAAGCAGCATCAACTATTCCTGTCTGACGATTACTCCTCATTCCTTCACAACGCGGTGGTGGAAGTTTCCAAAACAAACCATAGGAGAGGGATGCTGGCTGCGACGCATGGATGAAAGCGTGATCAACTGAAAGAGCGACAGGCGGCTGGATTCTGCCTGTCTCTTTCTCGGTCTATTCGTCTGAGAGTCTATCTAATTATGCATCTACCTATCCATCTGTCCATCCATCCATCCATCCATCCGTCCGTCCATCCATCCGTCCGTCCGTCCGTCCGTCCGTCCATCCATTCATTCATCCATCCGTCTACCTCTCTGTCTACCTGCCGATCCAGCAACCGACTTATCTATCTACTCATCTATCGATCCATCCAGCTACTACGTCTTTATCTATTTGTCTGTTAGTCTATCTGCCAATCGATCTACCTTCGAACTTTCTGTCTATCGAACTATCTATCTATCTATCTACCTATCTATATGCTTCCCTACCTATTTATCTACATAGCAACCTATCTACCAAACTATCTGACAATCGATCGATCTGCCCATCTGTCTATCTTTCTTTCTATCCAACCACCTGTCTAGCTAGCGATCTGTCTACCTACGCATCTATTGGATTCTATTGGTTTATCTATCAAGCTAGCCAGCCGTTTTTGAAACTTTCCATTAATCTAGTCAGTGGGCCTATCTTGTTTATCTATCCAGCCGTATCCAGCTACAGGAATATATCAATGTATCTATCCAACCATCTACGAGTAACATCAATTAGAACCATCGATCTATCCAGATATCCATCTGTCTCTCTCTCTTTCTATCTCTCTACCTCCCTACATCTCTCTTTCTATCTTTATCTATCTTTCTATCTATCTATCTATCTCTGCCTGCATCTATCTCGATCTATCTCAGTGTGACTCTGTCAATCCCTATCTGTCTGCCTATCTAAGATCTAAAAAGCAAGCTCTGGCGCTAGAATATACGAGATTTCATTCAAAAACCCCATGTTGAGAGCTCACTTGTCTTGGTTCCACCATGTTTCAGCGATTTTGAAATGCGCGTATCTGAAAAAACGCACAGGCATACGAAGTCCTGCAGTAGCCGCGCGAAATATAATTTAATACACCATCTGGAACCAAAACATGGCACTCGTTCCACAAATTGAGCGTCTCGAGCTCCTGGCATCGTGTTCCAAAATGCACCTGCCACGAAGAAAGCATCCCTGCATGCCCACCCTCTTCTAATCCACCACCCCTGCTTCTGCAATTCTTACGAAACCCCGCGCCGGCCATGTATTTCAGAGTACCTTGAAGTCTTAGCACCTGCCACACGAAACACGATTGTCACATCCAGAACCATCGCGAGACCCACAATTTCACTTAGAGGCCCACAGCCCATCTTGCAAAACCTTCCAAGTCCCATGCTCTTACATGATCTATGAAACGTGCAGTTATCGTTTTCCATTGTGCAGTTTGATTGCGCCTCGTATTTTCATGGAGCGCAGCAAAGCTATTAAATCTTTGAATACTTCCATATATACCCGAGCAAATCAGGTGCCACCGCAACCGTAAAAAGAACAGCTTCTCTGAGGTGCTACACGTCAAAACTGACGGGTAACTTCGCAACAGTGACAACGACCATGGAGTTCTATGGAAGCAGAACCTGTTGTACAAAAGGGGCGAATGGATCATCTAGAGATCATCTAGAACCCAGGATCTATTAGGATCTCATATGCTTCACAACCAGAAGCGTCCTGGCAACCCGTTGTGGCGGTAGATCTCAGCCATGGCAACCTTCCCCAGGTGTCAGGTCGCCCGGTGGCCCTCTCCTTTGCTCAGGCACCGTTGCCACCGGCCATTGCACGATTGACCTCTCTGTGTCACAACCTGGCCGAAGAAAGGGCGCTAAAGATTGGCTCATCAATCCATCAGCATCGTTCAAAAGATCAATTGGATTGATGTTTGCCCCACGGGGATTGATCATGATGATCAATCATATTTTTTGCAAGCGATCAGTGATTGATCATCATGATCAACATAAAGATTCATAATTGGTTTTTGAGCATCATTTGTTTAAAACGATATATGATCAAAAACGCATAGTCAATCATCCATGATCAATTTCTCAGCCAAGATTGTTTGGGCCTGAAGATTCCCTATTGGCATCCAAAGCTGGTGAATGATGAGTAATTATGGTCAGTCAATGAGGAAGAATAGCCAACAATGATTTCATGGCTTGATTGATACAACTGGGATAGCAGCTGCTCGTTTATGGCGATTGGAAGTATGCTGCTGGATGGTTTATCACCCAACCTGCAAACAGCGGGTGCTACTCCGCAGTGGTGGAGCCATAGTGAAATGGTGCGGATATAGGCAACAACGAACTGGCCGACGACAGCAAGATATAGCCGCCATTGCTGCTGCTAGTGTGTGATTGCTTGATCTCGTGTTCAACATTCTCGTAGAATGAAATCAATCAGCAAATATTATAACAGTGGTTGCTCCAACGCAGATCTTCGCCACACGGTCGAAATCAACAACGCTTGCTTACATACCACTGTTGTGCAGGTGATCACTTGCTGGATCTTGCTGGTGGAATCGCTCGAGCAGTTGGTGAACACGCAGTCGATTCAGCTTGACAAAGAAGCCATGGTCAGAACATCTACAGTGATAAATAGTGATGAGCACAGGTGATTTTTGGAATCCCTGTTTGGAAACAGGTTTGTATCATATAGATACGTCTAATTTCAGAAACTGTTGAACCCGTTCCCTCCCCTAAAGTACAGCGTCCCATTTGAAGCGGTCAACATCTCAGGTCGCAGGGATCGAAATGAAAGGATCTGAGGCAACAGCCAACAGCCACCCTACCAGCTGTGACCTTCGGTCGACTTCTTCGTTGCGTCCACCAAGTCAGAAACTTCGACCCGCCTGGCAGATCGACGAATGGGAGATGCAGCCGCTGACAAACCACCCATATGGCCTGGCTTAACTGGGGAAACACCAACGGTGTCCATGTTCGGGTTTCTATGCATTTTGGTTTCATTTTGGGTCCTTGGAATTTGGATCCCTACTGCCATCGCAAAGGCTGCAAAGAGAAAAACTGCTGACCATTCCTAACCACTAACCACAATAAACCAGTACTGACCAGGTCTAACCACCATTAACATCGGTTGAACAACTTTGACGTTCTAACCACTTGGGCAAGTTGATGTTCATATGCCATCCATTCACCATGTATGCCATCTTTAGATATCAACTTCGCTGGCGTGGAAGCTGGCCTTCGTTCCGCCGGCCTGGAGGATTGATGCGAACAAGTTGTGATGCTCAGCTGCAAAGCCAACTATCCATGTACCACTAGCAGGGCCCCGGGCTCCCGGGCTGGCTAAGTTGGTTTGTTCAACTGGGCAAATGGTGGATATAACGAGCTTGTCAACTGGCCAATCTTAATCAACTTCTAACGTTTGGGGGGCCCACCTTGTGGCACGGTGATATCAACTGAACCTGTGGATTTTGACTCGGACTCTGCAAGAGATACACTAGAACTGGTACCCTATGTTAACTGCTAGTTACATGCTATCACCAGCTTTACCCAGCAGTTATTTACATGAAGTTGGCCAAGGTGATCATTGGCTGCTGATCCCAAGGCTAACCACTACTGGTCGCCATGAGCCGCCCGTGCCTGGCTTGCACCGTCTTGGTTAAACACCTCAGAGCTGAGCCGTGAGCGACTTCCCAGGACCCTGTGCTGAGACCCAGCAGCCGAACCCATCATTCTACCAGCAGGTGACGGCTCAAAAGTTGGAGATTTTCTACGAGAGAAAACTGAGTTTTCTGCAGAAACGGCTGTTTCCTCGAGGCTACCTTACAACGACTCGGATATACTCCGATACATGTTGGGGTCCTTGCAAGACACATGAGGTCCAATAGAACTGGTACTCAGCCACATCTAGTTAGTTGGTGCTTGTACTGTCAGGATTATAACGAGTATGTACCACTTGGATCCACTTGAGTACGCAACCTTGATGATGATGCTTGGAACCCCAACTACAAGTTGTGGAGGGGGGTCATGATTCAAGACAAAGCTAGAACGATGGTTGAGCTTGAAAGGTCCAAGGAGCTGCATTTGGAGAAACTCGCAGAATTAATGTGGGTAAGATGTGGGTTCATGTCCAACTGACCTGTGCTTCAGGCTGCCTGAGTCATCCATTGGTACCGCACCAAAGACTCCCCTGCGCACAGCACTCGTGGCCCGCAATGGCTAACCATTAGGGATTTGATCCAATGACACGGTGTCCAAAACCCCATGGATTTGCAGCTTAATTCATCAACCATTGATGAAATACATCCACCATGAACCAATTGACCAATCAAACAGGCATTGTTATTGGCTTATCGCTGATAATTCACATTACTTCACCACTGTCAACCATTAGGGCATGCAATTTGTGGCTTTCCAATATGGCTGTGGGTCAGTTCACCCTTAGTCCCCCTGGTTCCCATAATTAACCAAGCTGTTTTCTCGAATATTGGTGCCTAATATTGATGGTTAGCTGCTTGATCCATAGCCATATTGGTCATCTCAACCTCTCAAACCCATCCGCAACTTGTCCAGGTGCGTGTCGATCCACATGGAGTCGTGATACTGAGTGTCGCCCCAATCTGCAGTGGCGCCGGGTTTCAATCCGGTTCCAGGACAATTTTAAGACCTGACCTATGTCTGTGCTACAAAAACATGAAGGAATCCAGGAATGCATGTGCTTTTATGCCAGCATACTATGTATATGTGACCGGTGCATGGACAGACTGACTGAGTGACAGATGATAAACAGGCAGAGAGATAAATAGAGAGGCAGACAAACATATAGAATCGAAGATCGATAGATAGATACACAATGAGGTCGAAATATCTATGATCATACATGTGTATTCATCATAGATGTATCTTTACACATTGATAGATTTGTAGTGGCTGCATGATGCTACATGGCTACTGAGGCCCTACAATTCACCAACAAGAGAAGGAGGCGAACCAAGGTCAGCCAACTCACCAAGATGGTTCGGATTTTTTGTCGGGCTAGCAAAGTCGAGAATTAATGCTCTGCAATGCGGTGTCAACGGCGACCAACGCAATGATCAGGGCTGAATGAGAAACCTATGAAGGGGAGATATTTTACTAAACTTTGCTAAACCACCCTGATGTGTGTGTTACACAAAAATTGCAACAGCTGTTGAGCTGGTTTTGCTGAATGTCTTCTGGTGGTTGCTGAGTCTCTGAACCAATTTCTGCCGCTGGGGAGGTCGAATAGTAATCAACCATTGTGGAGTAGATTGGAGCAGCCGTGGTCAATGGCTGTTGCTATACTGGGCAGCCGATGGGAAAGCAACCGATTTAGGGCTTTGACCTGACCTTGACCCGGAACCATCTATGGGTTTTCAACAATGACTTGGATGCCATTGCGGTAATCCTCCGACTTAAGCAGCTTACACAACCTTGGTCCTGTTGCAACTCAGACCACTATGGGTAGTATCTGGTAGTATATTACCAGGATTATCCCCTCATGTAGCCAGTTACAACCTAGAACCTAGTTTCCATATACATAAGCGGGATGATCATCCAAGTACCCAACATTTATCTCTCCTGCTGGAGGATGTTTGATATGGAGCCTTCTTCACAAACGCCAGAGCCAAAACAAGATAAAAAACAACAACTGCAAGCACAAACACACAAAAGACAACAGCGATAATTACAACACCAACACAACGACGATGACAAGCGCTCCCGCAACGGCAATCGCAATGACAACCCAACCATGACTGCAGAAAACCACAACAACCACAGCCAAATGACAACCATGACAACAACCGCAACAGCAACGGAAACACCAGGAATACCAGGTGAATCCCAGATGAATACCAGGTGAATACCAGGTGAATACCATGAACATCCAGCAAAATCTCGAACTCTACCATGAACATCTATGAACATCCAGCAAAATCTCGAACTCTACCATGAACATCTATGAACATCAATGAACATCTCGAACTCTACCATGAACATCTATGAACATCCAGCAAAATCTCGAACTCTACCATGAACATCTATGAACATCAATGAACATTTCGAAAAAAATCTCGAAGGCAAAAAACGGTGATCATGCCGCCCTGGTCCAAGGTACATCGCATC
Organism: Symbiodinium kawagutii; assembly: GCA_009767595.1. NCBI lineage: Eukaryota > Dinophyceae > Suessiales > Symbiodiniaceae > Symbiodinium > Symbiodinium kawagutii. The sequence goes on along the minus strand of VSDK01019125.1, from coordinate 132,843 downwards.
TGCCAGAAGCATTCGCGGCTCTTTTCCGCCAGGCTTTTCAGTGCGCTCTGGGACATCACCTGGTGGAAACAACCATGGCACCGGGGCACCCCGACCCAAGGGGACGTGGGTTCCAAGGCGCCACAGCCATGATTCGCGATGCCCGCCATATGTCACAAGCTCAAGGTCTCAAAACGCAGCTATACCAGCTGGCGAATAGCGGTATTTTATTTTTTTCTGGGT